>NDGN011447093.1:0-12118 GCA_002564285.1 Tympanoctomys barrerae
TCTCATTCCTCCAGGGGAAGACTGCTTCAATGTACAAGTTGGACTGGAGAAGGGGTCGGCAGCAGGAGTGACAAATTACTTGGGCGCATCACTCTGGGCTGGTAAATTCTAACCCTAAAAATAAGCCGCTGCATGGAAACTGATTCGGAATGATTGCTAATGAAGCAGCCGATGACATGGCAACCCCAGGGGACACAAGGCCCAGCTCACCCCAGAACAGTACCACCAACAGGGGGACAACTGCAGGATCTAGGGAAGCTGATCCTCGGCAAACTGTCCCAGTGGGGCCCCAAGGAGGACAGGGTTGCAGAGGCCCCCAGGGAGTGAATATAGAAGTTCATTTCTACTCCACAGCAGAGGAGTAGAGAAAAGGATCAGTTGGGAGTTCAGTTCCAGAAAGAATGAGAAGTTGGAAGTGACCCGAGAGTACCGCAGTCCTTCGCGTGGCTCGGCTGAGGGCTCAGAGGTGCTACGTCACTTGTGAGCCACTGTGCCTGACGGCACAAAGGTAAGCCAAAATCGCAGGGAACAAAGGCCTTTGGAGAGGTGAGGTGGCATTCCACACACTAAGCTACCTACAACTCCTAGACAGAGTAGACCAGAGTCTGAAAGAAAACTCAGAATCAGCTCTTTGAACGCCAAAGTTGATTCTTGGAAAGGGCTGGAAAAAAGTCTTGGGACTGGAGAGCCCACAGTTGTCTCACTTCAAGCCAAACCGGAAATACTATGTTAGCGCTTTCTATTTTCTTATGTCAGAGCTTATTACGTTAGAACCTATTTGAGTTATGAGTAAAGCCAAATCAAAAATAAACGAAATAGCACTGACATCCAGAATTCATACTCTCTGGACAAAACTGCCCGCCTTCTGAGTCTGAACACCAGTCCTCGGCAGGGCTGTGTCCACGTGGCACCGAGGTTTCGGCAACTCACCGATGAAGTGATTTTGTCCCAAGGACAGCATCTCCTCCAAGAGCACCAGGCCGCCTGGGGCCTGCAGGGGCGTCACGCTCCGTCCGTCGATGAGGGAGCACTGTTGAAATCCCGTGGCCGTGACTTTCCACAGCAGGATCAGCGACGCGGTGGCATCTTGCCGAATCCTGAGAAGGGGAACAATGACATGCAACATCCCTTTCAGCAAATGTCATCTTGGAACTGGTTCATCCAGTTAAAATGTAAGAAACTGAGTATGCACAAAAACATCAGGAAACCAAGGGAATGGTTCTCTAGGAAAGGGTCCACGTCGTGCACGCTCACGATTTCTCACTTATTACAAATGTCTACCTCCGCTTTCATTCAAAATATACCCCAAGATGGCTACAGAGTGCCTAGCATTTAGGTAAAGTTTTCATGCATGATGAAAGAGCATGCTGAGATCTTTTACAAATAAACCTTCCATACTCACAATATAAGAGGAGTGTTTCTTAAGTCTGTTACAAATGTGTGGTGCGTTCTAACACACCACCCAAGTTATGTTGCCAAAATGAACACAGTGGGTCACACTCCTGTGCTCTAGGCCTTCCCTGGCTTCTTGAGGTTTCCAAGATAAAAATCTGGAGAAGATGCCATTGAAGGCCTGTTCTCCACCCCAACACATCCTTCTCAGTGTCACCCTGCCACCTTCATGCCACTGACCCAGCACTTCTGCAGAGAGAAAGATCCGAGCTTTGTCTCTTCCTTCCCCTGCTGGGAAACATTCTCACCTGCATGAAACCTCTTCTCTCTGAGACCCCCGACCTTCTTCCCACTACCCCATCAGTGGCCCATTTTCCGTGTCCTCCTGGAGGAATGAGCTTCTACCTGGGACAGAGGATGGCAGGGACCCTACACCAAGCTGACCCCCCACACCATCCCCTGCACAGAGCTTCCTCCCGGCAGCAGGGGACCCAGTGAGGGTTTGCTGACTCAATTCCCAAGTAAGAGGAAACACAGGAGGCTAGGCTCCCCATTTGAACTTCAGGCGCCCAAAAGTCATTCGGCTTTCCCATCTTGCTCAGTCTTGGTCAAACTGCCATTTCTGTGCAGTTCTGCTACCTACAGGGCCTCAGACAATGTCAGGTCTGTTGGGAGGGAAAGCGAACACGAAGTACTGAACATGATAAAAGGACAAGAACTAAGCAGACAGGCAAAGGAACGTGGTCTAAGGTGACAGGACTGAGAGGCGGACTGGCTGAATTAACGGAAACCAGCAATCCTCTCTGTACTTCCCTGAGAGCAGCTCTGGGCCTCAGAGCATTCTGTGGGCTGAAACCCTTAGGACTGGGGTCCCCCTGCTGGTGCAGCTTGGAGCAGCCTTGCACCCCACCTCTCCTGATGGGGACCTCCTTCTGGAGTCCTGGGGGCTCGCTGCCCTTGCTGCCTCTTCCCCTGCCAGAGTGGCTTCAAGGCTGGGAGGGGTGCAGGGGCGACAGAAAAACACCCTTCTTCCAGATGTTTGCAGAGACTCTGCAGTTGGAAAGCAAGTTCTGACCAGGCACAAGTTCTGACCCAGGTAGTGGGAAGAAAGTCAGGGGTCTCAGAGAGAAGAGGTTTTGAGTGGGTAGGAATACTCTGAAGAGTGCCCATTGGTCCCTCACCAGTCTTCTAATTTTCCCCCAAATTGGACAGAAAATGACCATGAGGTTGCCTAACAGAATGGGGACCATTGCAGTTAGTAGCAGCAAAGGACAGGAAGTGGGATGTTGGCCAGTCGGGAACCCTGTGCTGGCTGCACCCACATCCTCATCTGGATCCCCGGGCAGCTCAGAGCCCAGATAGAGCACCTAGCACACATCACGGGCCACTCCCTAAGGCCACTCCCCCTGCCTCTTCCCCAGACTCACCACAGTCTGCAATTAGAAGGAGTCTAAATTTCAAACAAAACACTCTTTCTCAGCCATTTGCTTTTAGAAAGAAAATTGTAATATGTGGGTTTTAAATTTGGGCTAAGTTACACAAATGGCTTTAACCAATGGTTCATTAAAATCTTAAGAGGATGATAATTTGAGAAGCAAAAGGCACTGGGAGAAGAGGTGACTGGTTGAGACTCTTCTCGAAGGTCCAGTTTTCCCTCGAATCGGGCTCATCCAATCCAGTTTTCTGACTGTGTATCTCTAATCTGGCTTCATCAGGACTCTGCTGTGTTCCCCCGTGTAGCCTGTTCTACTTTTCAAGACAGGGATCAGAAGATTTTGGGATTCTCACTGACTGACCTGCGATGGATCAGGCACAGAGAGAGACACCACACAATATCTGGGTCACGGCATCGATCTTAACAGACTTTAACTGAGAAATTTCTTACTTTACTGAGGTGTTCTGTGGCACTTCAAAGGACACCAAGCGGCCACCCGCAGAGCTGTTAGAGCTGGCATTCCCACAGGCAATATCTGGGATCACCTGGGCAAGAAAATAAAATAGAAGACAGGTTATTGGGGTTGATCGCAGTACAAGATAATATCCTAAAGCCAAATCCCACGCACTGCGGCCTGTCTGTGCCTGTGAATGAGGACCCTGTGGTCCTACTGGAGGGTAGACGCGTGAAGCCTTAGGAACCTGCAAGAACACACAGACTGCCTAGGGGAATTGCTGTGCCATCTGATCTTCTGAAGGACAGCCGTCCTGAGAGCAGACTACACACTCCCAGGATTGTTGAAAGGAATCAATAGGGGGTTTCAGGAAAGGAGCAGGGCGATAGCCCCTGGCCTCTTGCCTTTCATTTAACAGCAGCCCTTGGCTCCTGCTCCACGCCAGCTTTCTGCCCACCAGGGACTGAAGACTTAAAGGACTTAGGCTGTCAACAGGCCAGCACCCAGGCGGTGGGCACGGACCTTAGTGCGAGAGGGACGAGCCTCTGGTAAAGACAGCAGCACCTGCCTCTCACTCTGTTCCCGTGGCCAAGGGGCCTCAAAAACCCACGCTGAGGCCGGGGACTTGGAAAGCTGCTCTGTGGAGAAGTTTGTAGCTCAGTGCCTTGCTGTGGGCATGCCAACAGCTGTCTTTTTTTTTTTTCTGTTTGTTTGTTTTTTGGGGTTTTTTTGTTTTTAGCATGGATTTATTGAAAACAATCAAACAACAGCCTTATCAGTATCACTATAGAAAGTGTCATCCTTATCCACTGGGATCCATACATGCCTCTCACTTTCTTCAAATATGGCATGATTTTTTATGACTATGAACAATATAAAAAAGCAGTAACAAATTATTTTCATAGTCTTGCTTTTCTCACTGCTGAGACAAAATACCTAACAACTAAAGTTAAAGGGGAAAAGTTTATTTAGCTCAGTTTGTAGAGGTTTCAGTCCATAATCGGTAGATTCCAAGGCAGTGTGGAATGCCAGACAGGCACTGCAGGGGTGAAAGTTTGTGGCAGGCAGAAGACAGCAAAGCAACAAGGAATGAGGGCAGTTCTTTCTACTCCTTTTACCTTATCCAGGCTACTTAGGGCGGGTAGCCAACAGCTTTCAATGACACTTTGCATGTAAAAAGGGAGATCGGTTTGGGTGGGGGGCTGCACTCATCCGGAAGCGCCCTGCAGACGTCACCTGGGCCAGGAGAGGCTGGTGACTGCATTCTATGCCGTGATTACTGCCTTCACCCATGAGAATGAAAATGAAGGAGCCTTAAAACAACCAGTCATCCGGGCACTGCTGTAAGGGCAGCGCTCTGGGAGGTTGACACAGGAGGGTTACTAGTACAGCCCCAACCTGGGCAACTTAGCAACTCAGAAAGACCTTGCCTCAAAATACAAATCAATCAATAAACAAACAAATAAATAAATAAATAACTGGTGCTAACTAAGAAGACAAAAATTCTTAGCAAATTCAACCCGGGCCCAATGTCTAGAAGTTATTTTCCAGAACACCCTGCAGTCAAGTGCTGTGGTTCAAACCCACTGTTACAATCAAAGGTGTGAGTCCAACTTGTATAACAGAGCACTCTTACACTCTTTTTCATCTCCTAAGGCTCCAAGTAGCTTTATGCTTCTAAAGCATCGTTACATCATGCAACGAGGAAGCCCAAGCACATCCACACGGTTTCCACTGGTACCTTGAATCTGCTTCCCAGACAGCCGAGAAATCAGAGCATGACAGAAAGATGAAACATTTCGTTTTTACACTTCCCAACTGTAAGATGGCATGAATTTAAATAAATAGATTTAAATGCTTGATTGGGGAGAAATTTTCTGTAAAGGACACTTGCTTGACAAACTTGGAATCAAATCTAGTTCACATTTTGAGTCATCCAGCAAAAAGATATCAAAACTGTAATTTCAAAGCACTTATTAAAAGTCTGAAATCAGAACAAGTTTCACAGATTTTTAGGTAGGCTGAAAACATTGCCCTGCAGTCCCCGTGTGGCCTCCATAAAACAGTGTTAGCACTAAAAAGAAGTGGGTCGACTGATTAGTGCCCAAGAACATAAAAAAGGAAATGTTAGCTGGCTGGGAGATAACTTGGCGGTCTAAGCACCTGTCTGGCAAGCACAAGGATCCGGGTTTGATCCCAGGTACCACATGCTGAACCATCCCCAGAACCCCGGGTGTGCCGTGCTGGCCACAGAAACCAGGCGTGGTGGCACATGCCTGTAATCGCAGCACTGGGAGGCTGAGACAGGAGGATTGCTGCGAGTCCGAGCTGCATAGTGAGAACCTATACCAAATAAATAAATAAATTTTAAAAAAGGAAATACTGCCTGCCTGTTTCACAACAATAAGAGAAATTTCTAGATACGTTCATTAACTATCTTGTGATACATAAAGATGGTGTTTTTCATTTAATCTACCAAACCTGTAGTGATATGCCAGAAGCCATGTATGTCGTAGAAAACTAGATAAGCTAAGACATATTCCAGGAGAGAAGCAGATAGACAGTGTGGTCTCCAGTGACACGTTCCTTTATAAGGTAGGCTTGAAAATGATGGTGACTGTTTAAATTTCATACTTTATTACAATAAAAGACACAGGGACTTTTATCCCCTCAAAATCATCATTTTGAACGCGCGCATCCCATGCTTCTTGCCATTTCTGAAGCAGCTCTGTAAATCTACTTTCCTGGGCGTCTCTAGTTGCACTGTCAAGGGTGCCTCAGTGTTCTGAATCCACTCACAATATTTAACCTTTCCTTGTCATTTTGACTTAGGAAAGAGCCAGGGGTCTCCTAGTCCCAGATTTCTGTGACTGAGGAGGACCAGGACACACTGTAAGGCTTTCACACATGGCCTGCCTGTTGGATGGCACACGGCAGCAGCAGTCATTGTATTTTTTTATATACCTTATAAAAGCAATCAGGAAAAGACTTCCAGGACTGCTTCAGAAAGTGGCAAGAGCCAAGGGTGGTAGCGTTTGCCTGTAACCCCCGCACTAGGTAGGCCAAGGCAGGAGGATCACCACAAGTTCAAGGCCAGCCAGAGCTACGGAGTGAGTTCAAGGCCATTCAGAGCTATAGAGTGACATCCTGTCTCATGACAAGAAAAATGGCATAAGTATGTTCATAGCAAGGGTGGGTATTCTGAGTGGAATTAGTGTCAAGGTATCTCTTACTATAATAAACTTTTTATTTAAACATGCATCATGCACTTCTGTCACAGTCTGTACCCTGTGCTCTCTACCTCCAGATCTAAGATACCTCACAGCACTGCGTGTGCCTAGCACTCGAGGAAACGATGTCATTCATGTTTGGGTTTGCTGACTCTTTCAGGCGTATAAAACTATCACACACACAAGGACAGATGGCAATAAAGTTAGGCACATGGTTTTCCTCACTGGGTCATTTATAAGTCTTCCATTTTTATTGCGCGTATCAGAACTCCAGAATTACTTTCTCATTTCGGTTTCTGATGTAAGACTGTGTGCCATGTACCATTCTCACCTCCACTTGGTCCCACTTCATTTCTACGACTTTCTGCCCTGTTTTCGGCTGCCAGGTTGGCAGGGTCACAGTTGCCTGAGAGTGGGGAGGCATCACGTCGGGCTCCTGGGTCACAGCAACCGGCTGAAGCCGTGTGGACTCGGTCCCACCTGCGGCAGGGAGCCCAGGGAGCGGCTGCTCACAGCTGGCACCTGCATAGCCCTCACTGCAGGCACAAAGGTAGCCATTGCCATCGCCGTCGCCGCTGCTGCTGCTGCTGCTGCAGTTGCCATGGTGACAAGGGTTGCTGGCACAAGGATCTGCAACAAGCTGAAATGAGACCATAAATGGGTCAATTATTTCCTCATAAGAAAAGTGAAGCCATGGCTGGGAGGCCAGCTCCTCGTCTCAGAGACAGCTCTCTCCTGGAAACACTGGCCCCGTGGACCAGAGTCACCCTAATGTTAACCACACTGCAGATGACAGATGCCACACAAGGGAAAACACATGGGGAGCAGCCTCCCTAAACGCTAAACCCTAACTACCATCGATGTCAGGAACACAAGGTTTAGAGGAATTTTTTTAAGGGAACAGTGGTTAAAACAATCATTTCCCTTAGGAAAGAGCCAACTCTGACATACTGAGCCTCACCCATGACGAAGGGCATTAGTCATCTGCATTGAACTCTACTTTGTCACATCCTGGACCTTTGAAAAATTTCTTGTGAATAATGACGGCACAGTGTATGTGCCCTGCCCAGAGCGTTCCTGTGTCTCCAAACTTCCTCCGTATCTGTAATCCTTTCAGGGCAATGCTATTAAATGAAAGGTTTCCAAAAGCACCCATTTGCATGACAAACGCTACCTGGAAGACAGCATCTCGAGGACTTAGGGAGAAGTTTACGAAACTTATCATCCCGTTCTAGAGGGCAATGACAGCGTGTGACCCACTGTGCCTGCAGGATAACACCTCGCTGAGTTTTGTCTTCACTCTGTCTCTGTTCTGAGAAAAGTGCTCGTCTCTGTGTTCCTCACAGCTGACCTCTGACAGGCCTCTTGTCGGCGCTTGGGGACACGCCGCCAAACGAGGCCCGAGGAGCACCCGTTCCGGGCTTCCGGCCTGTGCTCGCGCTATTCAATTATGATTCCTCCTGTGATAAAAGCAAATCAGATCTCTAGCTGTTCTCCCCTCGGCTTCTCAGAGCTGACTGCCAAAGAGAACTCAGCACAGACTCAGACAATGGAGGAACGAGCCCCTCCATTCTCCTGTTGAAATGAGTTCACCCACATAAACACCAGCAGAGAAAACGCTACACGCGTCAAAACAGCTGCTCCTTCTGACTACCCCAGTCAAACTGTCTCCAACAAACTCCTAAGGAGCAGGAAGTGATTTGGGATGGAGCCCAGGGACTCCTAAGGTACCACAGTAACTCTACGCTATCGTTGGTGAGTTCCTTCACAGATTCTCAGATAAGGGAGATGGCTGGGCTCTACAGAGAATGCTGAAACACTCGATAATTTAAAATACTTGCAACCTGTCAACTCCTTCCAAAGAGGACAAAGGCCTTCCTGATCTGGCCTCGTCCTACTTTCTGGGGTCTTCTTCTCCCATAAGCCTTCTTCCTCCCCTGGACCTGTCCCTCTGTGCCATCTCGCTGTCCCCAGGCTAAGCCATCTCTTTCCAGCCCAGGCCCTTTGCATCTGCTGGGCCTCGGCCTGGAATGCTTTCTGCCCAGACTCTCAGTTTCCACTCCTTTCATTGACTTCTCCCCTCAAGTCTTGGACAAGGTATTTCTCACTGTAAAATCAAAAACAATCTCCTTTATCCTGCCCCACACAATCCTGAGCTCCAGGGACACATGGGCTTTATCTGGCTGCTGCATGGTCCCCAGTGTATCAAGGAGCACAGGAAACATGCAGCCCTTTAAAAAAAGAAAGCTGAAAGAAATAAACACAGATAGATTGATTGCTATTTGGAAAGCAGTGTGTGATGGGGGAGGGAGGGAAGTGCTCATTTAGTCATGATGTTGTTCGTGTCTCACTTATTTTTAGGAAGGTTTCGTGGAATGGGCGCCCAGAATGAAGACAAAAGAGAAAGGGATCTAATTAACTGGAACAAAGTGAACGATGGAAGTTACATTTCTGAAATCAACTTTTAAAAACCTGAGGGTTGGCCAAGACACAAACATGAATTTTAATATGTGCCTAAGAAGGCAGAGGTACATTTGCATCACGAGGGGTCAACACAAACTCTGGGAGTCCACACAGCCAGCCACCGTTCAGGTCAGACAGAGGCATCGCTGGGGTGACCACAGGGCCCCCAGGCACTCTGTCCCTTCACCACATCCTGCTGCCGAGCACAGCTCATCCCGAGCACAGGGCTCCCCCAAAGAGCGCTAGTGTGACGTAGGTCACCAGCCCCCAGAGAAATGCTTAAAGCCCACGCACCCACCCCTCTCAGGGCTCTGCATAGGGTGACTGACAAATGCAGAGAACATTTAAATTAAAAGCATGCATTCATTCCTGCAGGAGACGCACCAACATTAGTCTCCCCCTGAGGTGTTTCCTCTGGCTGCCAGCGCACCTTCCCGTCACTGTTGCCACTTTCCAAAGCAGTTCTGCAGTCTTCCTGCCTAATTGTCTTTACAAGGTGTCCTCCGAAACACGGTGAACGCTGCTGCCAAGTGCTACCCTACCGGAAGGCAGCCTCCTGAGACTATTACCGCGTCCCGATCTACCTATTTGCTGGCACTCGGTAACATCTGACTTCTCCAAAGTCAAATGGCCATGAAAGGTAAGCATTTTTAATTGACTTGGGACATCCAAGGAGCCATGACAGTGCAACTAAAGAAACTCACAAAAGAGGACCTACAGAACTGCTTCCGGAAGTGGGGAGCACAACGGGCCCTGCACCTCTGAAGCAAGGGGGAGCACTCTGCAGGGGATGAATGGCGTTGCGTCTTTTACTGTAACAAATTCTTACTTCAACACGTGCAGTTTACTATCACACTTCACGCTGCAGAACACTGCCACACGGCTCCTTCCGCCTCACACAGTCCTGAGTCTGTGTCACCGCTTGGAAAGGAGAAGGTAGTGGACGGGAGGGACATCTCAGCCACCAGGAGACAGAGTAGGGTGGTGCCACATCCGACCTCCAGTCAGGGCGGGGAGGATTCCTTATTCGAGAAGCTGCCAGAGCCCTCCGCTGGGGCCACCGTGGAAAAGGGTCGAGGTATCCAACGTCCAGGGCGTAAGAACTGACAATGTTTGAGAGAGTCAGTAGCCAATCGGTGATAAGCAGAGGCTGTCTCCGTGGGCCCCAGATCAGAGGCGCTGAGCGCAGCCCTTGCAGGGACGTGTGGGAGGAGGAGGGCACATTGGAGGGCAGCCGGCCATCAGCTCAGCGGAGCAGCCACACTCTCCTCAGCGGCCACATGGGAGCCACTAGATGAAGCTGGACACAGCAGCACAGGGCCAGAGGTGCCGCAGAAGAGCTGCGGCCACGGGCAGGTCTCGCTGCACTGCCCAACCTGCCTATCTAGGAAGCAGTGCCACCCAGGAAGGACAAAGAGCCGGAAGGGACATGGTGTGGAATCGGCCGCAGGGCTCGTCCAGGCTTCACAAGGAGAGAGGGGCTCACGGGAGCATTCAACGCTCCATAAAAAAAGAGTGACGGAAACCAGGAGAAACACTTGCGTCAAGGAAAGAGGACAAATGCTAAAAAGTCAACTGTTGGTTGTACAGGGGTTTGGGCGGGGCACTAGAGATGGAGCCCAAGGCCTTCACGCTGAGCTGCGTCCCCAGCCCTTTTTCTACTTCTTATTTTGAGAGATCTCCCTCAGTCACTACGTTGTCCAGGCTGTGCTGGAACGTGCAGTCCTCCTGCCTCAGCCTGCCAGAGCCCAGAGGCTAGGGGTGTGCACCGCCAACTGCATGTATTTCGGAAGAGATTCAAAGCAGAGTGTGGCGTGATAGACACAGACAGACACAAATGTAGAAACGTGGCCACACAGGGATACACACACACACACACACACACACACCAGGATGCAAAGCAGGGAGGTAAGCACATTCTAGAGGCGTCGAAAACAACCATTTCACCCTCACGTGGCGCCCTCAGGTTGCGCACCAGCTGTTTCACCAACAACAACTCCCGGCCAGCCAGCACTGTTGCTCCAGACTAGCTGTACTAGAAAAAATGATGTTTTAGGGCTGGGGAGATAGCTCAGCAGCCTAAGTGCCTGCCTGACAAAGCACAAAGACCGGGGCCCAATCCCCAGCACCACATGCCGTGCCAACCCTGACACCCTGGGCATTCCAAGCTGGCCACCAAAACCAGGAGTGGTGATGCAGAACTGTAATCCCAGCACTGGGGAGGCTGAGACAGGAGGATCACTATGAGTCCAAGCTGCATAGTGAGACCCTGGACCAAATACATAAATAAATAAATACATAGATAGATTTTTTTAAAAGAAAAATGTTTTAATTCATAACAGCAAACACAAGATGAAATGCAGTGATTACTCTTTAAGCAAAATCCTGGCATCACTAAGTGTTTATCGCCAGGCCTGCTTCTCCGTACATCATTTGTACGGAAAAGCAGGAGCTTTCTGTAGGGCTATGTCTGTACCACAACCTGGAGAAAAGTCCTGCCTCAGCGGTGGCTGCTGCTCTGGAGTCCCATAAAGTGCGGGCTCTAAGCAGTGACAATCAACCTGCCAAAATGCCTCGTGGCCACATGCCGGAATGACCAGACCTGACTTCAGGAATGCTCAAAATTTAATAGGTGATATTTTATGGCTGTAATGTCTAGTTTCTAATGGTGGAGAAAATGAGTAAGCCTTTGTAATACCAGCCATAATAAAGAGTAAAGAGAAAGCCAAAAGGTTAATGGCTTTCTGTTTAAGGTGACCAACCAGCTCATGTATAAATGCTCTATGTCTGTTGCCTCCATCAGCTCATCCACACCAAGCATCACACCATGGGATCATTTGAAATCGCACTCTGCACATTTATCCTTCACTCATTACCTGTATCAAATAATTTATGCTACAACCAAAGGTGTGTACAGGGTGTAGCGCAGAACTGAGATGGGTGGCGGGACCTGTACAAAAGTGGCTGCCCATCGTGGGCAAACCACAGTGTGGCACTTTAGCCAGGGTCTCTGTTCCTGACGTAATCTGTCTGCTACCCAAGTTTCCACCAATCCCAAGTCCTCTCAAGCATCCCGACAGGCGCAGAGGCCACTTTCAAGATTTAGCTATTATGAACTGTGCTGCTCTAAGAAGCATGGGTGTG
>NDGN011447101.1:0-23795 GCA_002564285.1 Tympanoctomys barrerae
GAAGGAAGGAAGGAAAGAGGGAGGGAGGGAGGGAGGGAGGGAGGGAGGGAGGGAAGGAGGGAGAGAGAGAGAGAGAGAGAAAGAAGAAAGGAAGGAAGAAAGGAAGAAAGAAAGACTAGAAATACAGAAGCAGAAGGCACTGGTGGTATTAATAAGAAGACTAATCCAGTTAGATAAAAACTTAAATCTTTTTAAAAAATTTTTTAGGGTGTTCAGGGTATCACTACTAGATCAGACTCATAATGATTCACCTGTTTACAGCCTCCCAAGAGCTAGAATTACAGGTGCAGGCCACCATGTCCAGTCTGAAACTTAAGTCTTAGAATTAGACACAAATACATGTACACAAATAAATGTGATAATGACTTTATACTTTCGGTAATTTTCAATGTGAATTGAAATCACCAGCATAGTTTAGTTATTCTTGAATGGCAGAATTAGTCTTGATTTCTAAGATCTTTCTCTTGATAGCCCAAAACATGCAGAAAACACACATGTATTCTGGCTTTCAGTATGTAAAATTAGTAGATAAACCACACAATGCTCAATATCCATATAAGGAATCTTTTCTTCCTAGATAATATACATCTCCCTCCTAAAACTCAGCCACATTTTTTTTACTAATGTATTTTTAAACATGCAATAACCTTGGTGGGAAATCAACACCAACAGCACTGTAGATTTTTGTATATCATTTCAAAAACTCTAAAATTATTCCATTGTAATATCTGTCATTGACATATACAAATCATAGATACATCATTTTTGTTGTTGATTATAAAATACCTGGTACTGTATGCACATAGTAAAAGATGCTACCAACATGCACTGCTGGAGTCACCCAGACTAGGGCTCCCGAAACACCAAGGGACCGCTACAAGGCTTCACCTCCTGGCGCAAGATCAGAGCCTCAGATTGAAATTTCACATTTGCTTCAATTAGGAATGAAACCTTAAATATTTTTGTCCTAAAACATTGACATTTCTCCTTACTTTTTTTCTCTCTCACATATGCAAGTACACAAAGCATATTTCTCAGAGATTAATTATCCAAACTTGGGCAGTAATTGCAATCAAAGCAATATGTTTTCACATTTAAATTATCTTAAGTTGCTAAGCTCTTTTGACTCAGAACTCCAATGATTTAGTCACTAATGAGGATTGTTTTCTTTCTGAGGACTATAGGCTTAAATATGCCTTTCTGTAGCTGATTTTTTTCTCTATCTTAAAGCTCATTAATTAGAAGCTGTCTTTCAACCAGTGGTAGCTTTTTAATGTGCTACTTTAGAAGAGCTTTCACTGCTTAGCATTAAGACGTCAATGGATCCAAGCAGCTTTTACTGTCTCCTAGAGAAAAGATTTTAATAGCAAAGGCAGTAACCCTCTAAGCAAAGAACTAAAAGAATAAATAAATTTTGCATTTGAGCTTCATACACAGCTTTCATGTATCTTTCTTTGGGAAAGCATAGAACAAGTTTTGCAATTTAGAATTGTCTGAGTAGCATTACCCTAAAATTGAGATGGTGTTCTCTGAATAAAATGAAAAAGTATAACTTTCCCTGTTTATTTAAACTAAACAATCTGCACTGAGTGACTATTAGCCCCACTAGTTATTATCTCCTATCCTTTACAAAGTTCCACTGAAACCTGTTTACATTATTTGGACTGTACTTGGTACTTGTAAATAATTCCATGTTGTATTCATAGCAGGCACTATTGACATCTAGATCTCCTAACATGTTTATTTTCTTTTAATATTTATTTAGTTATTTATGTATTTATTTATTTATTTTGCAGTACTGGGAATTGAACTCAGGACCCTGCGTTTGCCAGGCAAGTGCTTATTCTACTGAACTATCTCCTCAGGCGCTATCTCTTGTTTTCTTGCTCCAGGTGGTGCTCTCTAAAAAATTCCATTATTTTAATATATCTCTCTATATATAGATAGATATAGATACAGATATAGGTATAGATATATATTCATATATACTTTTCTTTAAGAAAATGTTCTTCTAGATCCAGAGCTTGCAGGTGGGCCTATGAGATCACTGGTGACACCTCCTTCCATAAAAGACCCCAGGCGTACTGGCAAGACTGCTCATGACAGAGCAGGGCCCTTGATGGGGTGCACAGGAGTGGAGGGTGGAACCAGCAGCTGGAAAAGTTTGAAGTAGCAGTAATTCTATGAGTGATCTGTTGGTAAGATAGGGAGGGAGCACAGCACTCAGGCACAAAGACATGTAGAAGAGAAGTGTGGGGGTATGGCTGCCCCCACTTTTTATTGCTTTCCCTGTTCTATTTTGCCCTATTTTGCTTTTCCTTCTACTTGTTTGAGTCTATGTATGTAGTTATTTTTGTTTTATGTTTTTCCTCCTTATTTTCTATTTCTTTCATGACTTAGATCTCTAACCTTTCTTGTTTCATTTCTACTTGTCCTCTTCCTCCCTTTAGTCAACTATCTTGCTTGATTTTAAGAGTAAACATTGTCTCTTCTCTTCTCCTTAAGTTTCATTTTCGTACTTCTAGGCTTTCTCTCATAACATGATGAGCTCAAATAAACAACTTAACATTGAAACTAAAACATCTAGGACAGAGCAATGACCAGACTCTTCAAAGATGTCAGTTAACCCTCAACAATCTATAGTTCAAGATTTACTGAAGGGTACACATTCTCGATCATCCCAGCATGGCAGGTTATGCTCAACACAACAAATCCTTTTCAGTATTCCATTTGCCCAAATCTAGTAATTCCTTCATAACAGATCTCTAAGGTATTCACTGTGGGCCATATTTTGATCAGTATTTCTGCCAACCAGCTAAATGACCTACCTTTTCTCCATGAGCTGGAATAGCTACTTAATGGACCCTTATCAACAAATTCAGCCTGATCTGGGTATATGACAGCATTATCCCACATCAGTAGATTCATCCTCACTCTTTGGAAAGCTGGAGAAGTTCTTTGGGAGAATCATGCACCTCCTTACAGGTCACACTTGCACCTCACCCTTAGGAGGCTTCTGTCTGGCTATGGATCTAGTGGCAAAAGTGAACATTGAAGGTGGGTCCTTAGGAGAGTCAACATCATCCTGCTTGGTCAACTCAAAATTTGGTTTCCTGAGATGCACTTAGAGAGGTCACCACCACAGGAGGAGAGTCCATGATGATGCCTATGTCGTGGCAGTTGTAGGAATATCTTTCTTGGGCAAAATAATCTTTTTGTGCCCAGGAGCTCAATATCCTCAACTTTGTCAGTATCTTCCTAGCTTATGGTGTCCTATTGCTTCCTCAGAAGTGCTTCACCTTTACTTCAGATAAATGTGTGGCACTAAATTTCTGTTGGAATCTAGCCAATCAAGATATGAAGGCCTGAATTTTAGATTACTGCGATCTTAACCTTACACTAAAAGAGAGGAGATTCTCTCTCAGGACACACATCAAAACTTTTAAATCTGCATGTGTGCCTGGACCTGGAAATTAGAATCTTTTAACCTGTGTTTTACTTTATTTTGTCCTCACAGAAGATGTTAGAATGGGTAAGGATGTTTTGAGCTCATTGTTTTTCTTCACTCTTGACCAGAAATGCTAAGAGCAACCTGCCAACATTATTATATTTTCCACTTTGAAAATATTCAAAATTATATAAATGGCATCACTAAATTCCTTACATTTCAAAATCTATGAATTAATATAATCAAATGGATCTATGATGTGTGTTACTTTAGATAGTTCATAAAAGGACTATCAGTATTCTCCAGTGTATCAGGAGAGATCACAGCAACTTTAGGTCTCATCAGATTAGAGGGTCAATTCTGGGAACCACTAAAGCTATTAAAGACTTACATCTTTTTATTTGTTTGTTTGTTTTGTTTTGTTTTTGGAATGGGGGATTGAATTCAGGACCTTGCGCTTGGTAGGCAGGCACTTATGCCACTAAGCTATCTCCCTGGCCCAAGACTTACATTTTTATGCTTCTGTTTCTCTAGAGTCACTCCTGGTACTAAAATCTGTATCTGCCCATACTCACTATAGAAACAAACTTAACCAGGTGTGGTGGCACAATCCCAGAACTTGAGTGGGGGAGGGCAAAGCTAAAGAATTGTGAATTCAAGACTACTCTGGGGCTACACAGTGAGATCCTTTCTCAAAAAGACAAAGATATATATATATATAGATATATATATATATATATGAATTTACAAGATATGTGTAGAATGGCTGTCCATGTAGTACAAAAGAGAAGTCTGCATGTTCGAGATATGAAGGTTCTAGGCAAAGGCAGAAAGTTGGAAGTCACTATAGAGTCCTGCACAAGTGCCTATCAGGAGGTCTAAAGGTCTGCACTGAGCACCTGGAGAGCCTATGCTGGAGACTGAAGAGTACACTGGGAGTCCTGAGATGATGTGCAGGAGATGGAGAAGACTGGAGCTCTGCCAAATAAAGAGAAGGGAGCCTTCCCTCTTCCTGTCCCTTTTATGCCATTCAGACAAAAAGTCCATTGGCTTGTGCCACTCACACTCAGGATTTGTCCTCTGTCTTCACCAAATCCTTTTGGCCATAACCTGTACTATGCTGATCTAATTTATTTGGATAATTCTTCCTCAAATTGTCATAATTAGCTACCTATCTCAGAGAGCAAGAGAGAGAAGTGCAGGGAGACAAAGGGATAAAGGAAAGCAGAAAAACGTGTTGCACACATGGAATGGCTGCCCGCTATGAATAGGGCCATTTTGTACTGCTGACAAATATGTACTGATGGAAACTAAACAACAATAAATGACAAGAAAAATGAGATTTGAAAACCTAGAGAAAAAAACAAAAAAATTAAAAGTTAAAAAAGTAAAATGAAATTTGTTAGAATAATTCTGAGCAAGCATATTCAATAACACATAATAATTAAATAATATGTGGAATTTGGAGACTTACCAAGACCAATAACTTAATCTTGCTAATTCACCAACTGTTTGCACATGAGTCTTCATTGACCTTCTTTGTGTTCACTAAAAACAACCACTATTCCATGCAGGCATTTTCTGGGTCTTCAGAGAAATGACCATGAAGTGAGAAGTGGTCACTAGATTTAATCTCTTTAACTATGATGATTCTAGATTTTATAGCTGCCTGAAAAAGATGAAACAAAAATACAACCACTATTAGCAGAAACTAATTTCTATGAAGTATGCATAACTCTGATGTCTTTTAACTAACTAGATGGAATATCAAAAACACAAACCTTAAACTTCATTCTGAGTCATCATTCAATGAGGTGTTCTCTTCCAAGTTAAAAATAAATAAGACTATTAAGTGGATTGAGCTATCAAGAGGAATTCAATGTGAACAACTTTGCTTATTTCCGTGGTAGGCTGTAATAGACAATAATCCCTCTTCTTATTAGCTTTGATATCAAAGCCATGAATATGTATGGCTTAGCTAAGCCAAGTATCAACAAAGAAAAATTACAATAACTTTTACATTTTTCTGTACTAATGTAAATCCAAATTAACCTTTTTTATCTCATTCTTACTAATTTTGTAATATCTGCCACATTTTAGAGTAATATCTAATAAAAATTCATTATACATGAATTTCAGACAAAGTACTAAATGAAGAGAGAGCTATTAGGTCAGTGAGAACTAATATTTTAGCTGAGCATTGAGTCTGTTCTTTAAAGTTATTTTAGAAAACTTTTTTTTAAAAAGTGAATTCTCCTAAGAAAAGTCTTGATTGAATATGTCCACAATCTCTCTGTCGCAGTAGCTGATTTAATTGAAATCACATTTTAAAGTGATTGATAGTCCAAATGTCCTTTTCTTTATTTGATTAATTACCACAGTTCCTAGAGTTTTCACTAATTAAAAAGTTTATATTTAGAACCAAGGAAACGAAGAATGCAAGTGAAATCTTTTTCCCCAGAACAATAAAAAGGTTTTAATGCTAATAATTATATGCAAAAATTAGTGATTTCATCAAGACTGTATTTACAACAAAAAATACTACTGATGTTTATTCTGTAGTGCCTCCAACAGCAGTCTTAGAAATAAGCAGATTCTTTCTCCTTTCCTCCTTCTCTTCCTCTTCCTCCTCCTCCTCCTTTTCTTTTAATGTATTTAGTGCAGGGTCTAGATGGTCTCACTACCCAGATTGGACTCATAGTGATCTTCCTGTTTTTGCTCTCCCAAGCGCTGGGATTACAGGAGCACACCCCCACGCCCAGTCTCAGTAGCCTTCTCTGTGCCCCAGGGGTGGGGCCAGCACAGCACTCAGGCTGGAACCCATATCGATGAGCTTGTCTAACAGGTGCTTTACTCAGCTGAGTGATCTGGATGGCCCTTAGTCTTCTTTTTTTTTTTTAACTCTAAATCTTTTTACACTTTGAAGAATCTGTTTTACTAAAAGATATGATTGCATCAGTCATTATCATGGAACATAATGTGGATCTCATGAACGTGAATAATTGAATACATAGTGGTTGATAAATTAATAAACAAATTAAGCTCATTTAAAATAATTCTACTTCTTTTGTATAGCTTACAAATAAAAGAAGGGTTATGGAGTTTTTAAATTTTATCTGATGTCTTACATTACATAAAAAATGCCTCTCAATATAAGAATTTGAGCAGTACATATTTAAAAAGTACAGGTCTTCCTCATTGTCAAAGAAAACATTGTCCAATTCTATGCCTAGAATCTTTTTTTTAATACCTGGAATCTTGATCTAATGTCTTAGCAGTTACACAATAATATGTAAGATTTAGAGAACTTGAGAATATTTTGAATTTCTTGTAACAAAATCTTCTCAATGAATACCATACCATTGTTATTCATAATCTTTTCTTTCCATAGAAGACTTTTGTATTTATTTGGCATACGTTAGCACGTAAGTATTCTTAACAGTTTAACATGATTTATCAGTTACTAAAGATACATTTATTGTGTTCATATAATACATAAGTCAGTGTAACAGATAATAGAGATTTTAAAAAGACAGTAAACTTGGTCTGAAAACAGCACAAACTGTAGGTGAGGCTGTAAGAGAGAACAGAGGCGGGCTGAGGTCCTTTCTGAATTGAGACAATGCCAAGGGCTTCACATGGGCCATTTTGCACCATCTTTAAAGGGCAAGCACCATATTACAAAATTTGCCTCATAGCTGAGAAAACCAATGGGTTTCTTTACTTAAAAAGGCTTTCTAGTTAAAGGAGTTTAGATCATATTTTAGTTCTGCATAAAATAAAAACCAAAGAAATAGAAATTATGGTGGATTTGAAAACTTGTAGAGTTTGAGTAACTCCCAAAAAGATCACAGAGATTTGATTCAAATCTAAATATTACCCTGATTCCTTGCTTCTCTTTATTTTTGTTCCCTCAGATACACTGCCAATTTTATCATTAACTTACACTACACATAATTTGACAGTGATACATAGGCTCTTCCCAACCCAGCAATTGTGAGAATAAGTTTCCCCTCTCAGTCATCCAATGTTATTGGCTACATGCTATATAATGAAGAATAAATAAGAATTTTAATGCAATTTGAAAAATCTTCTTAAAATTCCAATTCAGTGAGCTCCTTTTTTTTCTAAATCTTTTATTTATTTATTCAGTACAGGGTCTCTCTACTCAGCTGAGACTAATAGTGATTGTCCTGTCTCAGCCTCCCCAGGGCTGGGATTACTCGTGTGCTCCACAACACCCTGTTTAGGCCCAGCCTGTCATGTGGTACTAGAGATTGAACTTGGGTCTTTGCACTTTCCAAGCAGGTGCTTAGACTGCGAAGTTACCTCCACATACTCAATGAACTTCTTTTTTCAAAATGTATAGGTAAGTAGACTTGTAGGTGAATGTGAAGTTATAAAATACACAAAGAGGATATCTGTTTTGTTTAATATTTCAATATTTATACAGAATATACACACGCCAAAGGAAAACCATATCAGAAACAGAAAAATAAAAGAATTTTATTTAAAATTATGGAAATAGTCTGTATAACAAGACTATTTCATCTCTTGTTTCTTTGTGTCTGACCCACATACTTTACCAGTATGTTTTTGCATTTGTGGACATTTTAAATGTCCCTAAAAGTAACTCTGTTAGAAGTCAAGCAATGTATATAAATAAAGTCCTCATAGGTCCAGGCAGTCATAAGCCTTTCAAGAGCTATAGTCATGAATTCTTGATGGATTTATAATTAAGGATATATTGGATCATGCACAGACATTACTGATCATTCAATAAATATTTGTTGAGTGACTTTGATAACTGTAGATTTATCTGCTTGCTAGTGATGATAACCAACCTAATTTAAGATCCAAAATATGCATGACATGAGGGCAGAAGCTGGAGTGGCTGCTGCTGCTATCTAATGTGTAAGAAACTTGGTCACACACCAGTCATTATGACACATATTTAAAAATTCATAGCCGATGTTTTAAAGCTTAAACTAAAATGCTGTGAAAAAATAAGCCTGCAAATGTAGATGGGGTTATTTTATTAGAGAGTAAAAAGTCAGATAAGGACAAGGAGGTTGAAAAAAGGCAGCATGGTACATAATGATAAAGATCAAAAGAAAAACATTTTCTGACAGTTAACAATTCTTCACGTCAGAGATGATTGGTTGACATTCAGTAATGTCAATATACATTTGTCATGAAATATATTTTTGTGGGTAGTCCACAGGTGGGAGAGAGAAAAGGAAGTTCATATACGTTATTGTATGTTACCCTGTGTCTGCCTTTGTATCTGCTATATGTCTTTGTTTTTGTTTTACTCCTCAAAATAAAATAAAAGAAAGAAAGTTCATTTTCTAGTTTAGTACTATTGCACTAGTCTAAAGTTCTCCTGCTGAGGGTCCAGCATCACAAGGGTGGTCTCTGAGCGTTTAGGCATCTCCAGAAACCCTTTGTCTTCCCTTGGGTGTCCCAGGGTTCCTCGCCTCCTAACCAGAGAAAAATGAGGAAGTGGGGTGAGACAAGCTCAGAGCTAAAGGCCCCTGGGGGAGAAAGGGAAAGTCAGAAGTGAAGTAACATAAATTTATTTATGGTGCTGCAGATGTGGAAAAGCTACCACACAGCAAGGACACACCGTGAGGTGGGGTCCCTCAGCAGATGCCCCAAAGTCGGGGAACCTGACTCACAGGAGGAAGCTGGTTGCTAAAAAGAGCTCTTTGCTAGTTTTGTGTGATCTTGAACAATCAGGGTCCTAGCCCTTATTTCTGAGTTGAGGAAAAGCTTAGGGAGTCAGAGTTGTAGTAAGTGCATGTTACAGTTTGATAGGGGTAACTTCGTCATTAATAGTGCCTGATAGGCATGTGTAATTTCATACTGTTCAGTCACCCAGAACTTGTCCTGTGCTGCCTACTACCCTTTATCTGTCCTTTTGAAGAAAAGCTTTCTCCTCTATTCTTATATTTTATTTGTGCATTTTTGTTATAAATGATCATATGCTTTATGGGGAGTTGGTACATGTGCATAGCACAACTCTATTCTTTTTTTAATCCTCATGACCTCCCCCATTCACCCATCACTCATTCTCCTGACTCCAGATAATTTGAGAAATACTCTCCACTAATTCTTTTCTTCTTTCTTTCTTTCTTTTTTTTTTTTTTGATTTAGTACAGGATCTACAGAGTTTCACTACACAGATCAGACTCATAGTGATCTAGTGATCTACCTGTTTTCAGTCTCCCACATCCTGGGATTACAGGTGTACACCACCACCCATGTCTCATTCCCTGTCTCAGCATGCCCTGAGGGTGGGCCTGGCACAGTACACTGAGGATCAAACCCTGGTCCTTGTGCCTGCCTAAACAGGCACTTTTGTGGGCAGAGCTATCTGGCTGGCCCTTCCCCTCACTATTTTGACTTTCATTTAGGTAACGGATGTTTTGTATAAGAACACATACATTTAAGCTTGTAACTCAGATTTACTTTCATGTCAAAGATTTCCTTTAATTCCTCTTCTACCTAACTGCTTGCCTTTCTAGTGTACTTACTGTGTGCACCTTTTGTCATTGTAGCTGCGCCGTCTCTAGGACTCTCTTCTTGAGTGCTTGTTTAGTGCTCATTAATTTCTTTAGATACTCTGTATCATGGGCATATGTATTTCTCTAACAAATTTAAAAGATAATTTTGCAGGCTACAACAGTCTGAGTTGGAAGTTACTTTCTTTCACAGCTTGAAATACTTTCCTCAAGCTCCTGCCTTTAACTTTTGCATCAAGACATCTGCTCTGAGGTTCTAACACTAGGGAGACAATATGATGCTTGCGCATGTGGCTCTGATTTATTTCACTTACCAAAACAGTCTCTAGTTGCATCCATTTACCTATAAAACCTTCAAATTGGGTTTTTTTTTTAGTTGAGTAATACTCCATTCTGTAAAAATGCCACATCTTTTTATCAATCCCTCATTTGACGTGCATTTGGGTTGTTTCCAAGATTAAGCTAGAACACACTGCACTGTTACAAACATAGGCGCACATATACCACTGTGTGTGATGTGTTCAGTCCTTCTGGAAAAAAAAAATACCTAGAATAGAATGGAGAATAGCTGTCTTGGATGGGACCTCCAATCCTAACTTTCTGAGGAATCTCCATGATGATTTCCATAATCCTTGTACCAGCCTGCACTCCCACAAACAGTGGGGAAGCTTTTTCCCCACAGCCCCTCCAGCATTTGTTGACAGTTGACTTCTTGATGAGAGCCATTCCTTCTGGCATAAGATGGCATCTCAGCATTGTTTTAATTTGCATCTTTTGAGTGACCAGTGATGTTGAGCATTTTTAAATATAATTACTTGTCATTTGTATCTCTTCATTTGTGAAGTATATATTCATCTCAGATGCATGTTTTTTGAGTGAGTCATTGAAATTTGGAGGCCTGATGTTTTAAAAATTCTTTATATATTTTAAATAGAAGTCCTTCTTCTGAGGGAGAATTGGCTATGATTTTTTTTTCCAATTCGTGGGTTTTCTTTTTACTCTATTGGTGATTTCTTTTGATGTGCAGAAACTTTTCAAAAAATTATATCTAAACTGTTGATTCTTTAAAGTATTTCATGTGTAGTTTTATTTTTGTTCATGTACTACCTTACTACCTCTATGTCTAAGATTTCCTCCTACTTTCTCCTCTAGAAAATTTAGTGTTTCAGTTTATTTATTTATTTCATTTATTTTAATGAGAAAAAAGATAAAATAACTGTGAAACAGTTTCAAAACAGGTTATTAGGACTGCTACAATAATTAATACATTGCATATTGTTGTCTTCATAGTAGTTATTCAGAGGACAGATGAAGACATGATATCTTGTCTAATCAATATTAGTACAATCCTTTCTTCTCAATGAACTAAGAGAAAGTAGCTGTGCATCTATCCTATTTTGTGTACACATATACTTTTTTTCTTTCTACTTTTTTCACAACAAAATGGTCCTTTGTTTATACTTCTTCCAAATGGAGCATCTCTAATTGCAATGGAACATCCATCTCTGCAAAACAAAACATAAAAGGGGGATCTGTTGGGAGATACTGAAGGTAAGAAATTGATCAGATATGTATAAGTGGGACTAAGCCTCAGTACCTAAAGCAAACAAGCTACCTCAGTCCTGAGATAAACATCCTGTCTGGTTAACATCAAGTATTAGTTGCTAGGCAACTTTGCGTCATCTGTTAGTGTTTCAGTTTTAAAATTTAAATCTTTGATCTCATTTGACTGAAGTATTGTGCATGGTGATAGACATGGGTCTATTTTTATCTTTATTTATTTTTATTTTAATGTATTTGGTACAGGGTGTCACTGTGCAGCTCAGATTCATAGTGATCCTCTTGTTTTCACCCTCTTCAGCACTGGGATTACAAGTGTGTACCACCACCCCTGGACTTGGTCCCTGGCCCAGCTCACACTGGTGGGGGGGGCGGGACTAGCATGGCATATAGGTCTGGAGATCGAGCCTTGGTCCCTGTGCTTGCCAAAGCAGAAGCTTAGTCCACCAAACTATCTCGCAGCCCGGCATGGGCCTATTTTTAGCTTTCTGTATGTGGAAAGCCAGTATTTCCAAGCAGCATTTTTAAGGCTTACCCTTGTAGCTTGATTATAGTGAAGTGCTTTGCTGCTAGCATGGAGACTCTTCTACCTAGTGCCTACCTTTCAGTGATGCAATCTTTGTATGCACATGAGGTCTGGAATCCCACCACCCAGGCTTATTTTGGAGAGGAAGCAGCAATTTATTTCACTCAGCACTTAGTTCTCCATAGATGGGCTACAGTATTGTTGAGGACACCTTAGCAATCCAAAACCAGTATACATAAAAAAGCAATTGCTATTAATATTAACCAAATGTTGACCTACAGTAACATCTACTAAACAGAATAAGTTTAAGAGAACAATATTCAAAAGTATTAGTGTAAATCTGTCTATATAAGTATTTGTAAAGCTTAAAATTTAGAGAGGTAGAAATCAAAAAATGAGAAAAGCAAAATTTGAAGTATTTGTGAATGGAAGGTGTGAGGCAAAAAAGAAAAATGAGATAGGACTTCCACTGAGGAGTAAAGGGAAATTAATAATATTAGATAACATAAAAGAATTACCATTAAAAAGAAAAAAATAATCAGGGGGCTAAGTAAAATACTTTTTAAGTAAGAAAGAAAAGAAAAGTTAAAAAGAGAGAAGAAAAAAGAAAGGAGGAAAAACAAATCTTTAAAAAATCTATGTATTAAGAATGAAGACAATAAATACTAAGTCAATAAAATACTTACTAGGTTTTGAATGTTTTCCTCTGGGATCTGCAGCCCTGGTACCCAGCAGGTCACCTAGAGTTCCAGCCTGTGGTTTTGGGAGGTGCCCACCCTGCTCAGGACCCAACAGTCTTACACCGTCGAGTATGGCCACCATGTGAGACAAGGTATCTCAGTGCTTATGTTTGCAGATGGGAAAAAACCAATTCACTTTGTGATCTCTGCCGGATGTGTGTCTCTGACAGGGATTCCGGGAGGCTGTTGGAATTCATGCCAAATCCAGCCTCTTCTGAGAGATACACAGTGTCTAGTTTCTCAGTATACACTAAAGGGTCTGTGTCATTCCGGGTGTGAATTTAAACTTTTCAGAAGGTTTATGCCTACCCTGTACCGTCTCTGGTTATCTTCTGTGGCAGGTTCTGTCCCAGTCACTGTGGAATGGTAACATTGGAAATTCTAAAGTACAGTGGTTCTGGAGATATTTGTGGCTCAGTCTTGAATAGCCCTTTCTAAACTTAAGCTTGACAAATACTCTGTGGAAAGATAATGTGTGCTACCTTGAGTTTCTTTTCTAACTCCAGCTTGCCATGAAGGACTCACTTTGGAAGGGAAACTCCATATTGCTTAGGTAATTCACAGTAGCTTGGGCTAATCTGGGGTCTAGCTCTGCTGATTGCATCCATTATTTCTCCCCAGAGCTGCCAACTCTCCAGATCTTTCCTTCTCTCCAACATGTTGGTGACATCTTTGACCAGACAGGGGACAGGCTGCTTAAGGTGCTTGGTTCCTCGGCAGGTTGTAGCTAGGAGAAAACATAGAGGGGACTTAGAGTTGGCGGATGGTCATGGCCATGTGTGGAGTCTAAGGTCACAGAGTTGGCTAGAGTAAGTGTCACGTAGAGTAAGTGTCACGGATGGTCATGGCCATGTGTGGAGTCTAAGGTCACAGAGTTGGCTAGGGTAAATGTCACATAGGCATGTTTTCTCCATTCTGCTCTGGATGGCATTACTATGAGCAAAGTCAGGTAGTGCTGTTTTAATATTTTATTCTATGAAGAAAATTAAAAACAGTAAATGAAACATCAGAAATAATACAGAATTTAAAGAAAATGATGGGAATTCAACAATGATCATTATATTGTATCTTGTTGTCTTCAAATTAGTTGTTCAGACTGCCAGATGATAATGGAAAATTAGTCCAAAAAATTAAAAAGAGAAAAAAATATATTTGATTTAGGTTTCCTGAGAAAGTTAATTTTTAAACAGAAAAGATTTCTTTGTTAGGTAAATCAAAATAATACCTTAAATAATACCTAAAAGAGTGCCAGCCA
Source organism: Tympanoctomys barrerae (assembly GCA_002564285.1). Taxonomy (NCBI): domain Eukaryota; kingdom Metazoa; phylum Chordata; class Mammalia; order Rodentia; family Octodontidae; genus Tympanoctomys; species Tympanoctomys barrerae. The sequence continues at coordinate 14,057 of NDGN011447101.1, forward strand.
AATAACTCAGTGCATTAAAGTCCTGCAAGCAGGCTCAGGGGCTGGGGATTCGATCCTCGGGCCTTCCATGCTGGGCTCTTCCCTGGGGAAGCGCTGAGATGGCAACTGAGACTGGGCATGGTGGTGTGCACCTGTAATCCCAGATCTTGGGAGGCTGTAAGCAGGTGTATCATTATGAATCCATTCTAGTAGTGAATGAACACCCTGTAGACCTTTCCCTAAAATAAAATTTAAAAAAACAGAAAACAAAAAATGCCCTAAAATCATATATTTTGAAGCATTACTTCTATCCATCATGGTAACTAAGGTAATGACTATGGCTTATCGTCAGTTTAGGAATAAATCTAATTTATAGTACATTCCAAATTTTCAGTATTTTTTATTTTTATTTATTCATTTGTTGTTATTATATTCATACAACTTCAAATATGTAAGTATATTTTGCTCAAATGCTATGGTAAAATGTACAATGCTTGTTTTAAGAAAACATTATTAATAGCAAGTACCAATTGACAGTATGTATTGTGTATATAGTACTAAATTTGATTTACAAAGCTCAGGAACTCCAAAGAAAGTATTTGGATTTGTAATGTCTAACAATTTAACTTTATTTCTAAATTTTAAGATATTCCACGGGAACATCTTTTTTTCTAATAAGAGACAACCATGAAATTTGTAAGAAAGATCTAGCAGACTTAATCTATAAATTGCACTCCCTTAAAGTATGATAAAACTAAATATGAAGTATTATAAATAAGAATACAATAGCACAATTTTATTGCAATTACAGTTATTACAGAACATTTGTCTCTATGACACAGTACAGAATAACAAAAGTTCTGTCTTTTTGCATAATAATACCATCCTAGGTTAAGTTATGAACTTCAAAATTTGTCATTTATTATTATACAGTTTTCTAAAAACATAACTTTACATTGGTATTGTTTTGAGATCTGTGGAATTTTTACATATTTATATATACTGTTACAGAAGATAGAAGTCATAATGATCATTGTGGTCCTTAATAGTGATTTATTTACTTATTTTTAGATAGGGTCTCATTTGTAGTTCAGACTATCATGAATTCACAATGCAGCCCAAATTGGCTTCAAACTGCAAATGATCCTCTTGCCTCAGCCTCCCAAGTGCTGAGATTATAGGCATGTATTGCCACACCCAGCAACAGTGATATCCAGTTTGAGTAGATTAACAGATGTCTGACAAACTGGTTAATCACGCTCTGGGTATGTCTGTTATAGGGTCCAGAAATTAGTAGCAGGCAGGCCAGCAAGCCAAGAGAGAAGACCCACCCTGGTGTGGGGCTTGCAGCTCCCTTCAGGATGAGAAGGAAAGAATTGCCCTGCACTTGGAAAGCTCCGTTCTGCTCGAGCAGGTGCAAGGCACCACTGCTGTGCTCTCTGAATATCAGCTTCTTCAGCTGTTCAATGCAAACTGAGAGCAGGGCCTCCTCTAGGAGCTCTATCCTCAGTCTGACCTTGCATCTGTGACCCCTCTTGCTCTGTGGCTTCCAGTTTAGTGGACTGAGACACTATTGCATACTCTACAGGGACCTCTGCCTCTCTAGTATGCAAAGAGCCAATGTGAAGCATCAGACTATTTGATAAATCCCTTGCATAATTTTATAAACGTGTGTGTATGTATTGTTTCAATTGATTCAGTTACTCTAGAGAAGCCTAACCATACCAGCCAGTGCAATGATTTCTAACTAAGAAACTAGATCTTATAGAGAATGTAAAATGTAAAATAGTTCACATAGTGAGTTGGACGCACAGTTGAATCTCACTCAACTCTTAACTCTCATTAGGGACCTATTTTATCTCTACAGTGTAATTTGAACCTACTTGAGGAGGATCCAGGCTCATTAATACAAAATGTTATTCTAGTAGAAAAATATTTTATTTCCTATTTTATAATGCAATCCTATCATAAGAAACTGCTTTATCAAATGCTTTGAAATACAATATGCAGGAGTGTGGTGTGCTCCCGTGCTTTAGGCCATTCTGAGTCTTCCTATGATCCAAGCCTAATAATTAGCATCTGTAGTGTTTTTGGATGAAGATACCAAGTCATCAGTCTAGCATCAGATTACAATGGTAATGAAAGACAGATGAAAAATAATAAAAATGTAAGCTTTCTACAGACACGAACAGTGAGTGAGTAATCTGTTTTGTGTCCTGAAAATTTCAGCAGTTTGTATATTGCACAGAAAAAAAGGAGAGTCGGCTTTACCTGTGACTTTGCTTCACCAGGTAAGCACAAAAGTAGAAAAAAGACTATTTGATAATATTGCCATAACATTATTTTAAAAAATTGTTGAAACCAAGTTTGGAAAGGAAAGAAAATGTTGAGTTGCATACTCGGATGATCTTTAGAGGCTGTAAAGATGCCAGAGGAATGTTTCAGTTCTGACCTGGAAGGATGGAATGAGGCAACCTGGGAGGTTCATAAATCATGAAGTTACCACTGATGGCAAAGGTGTATGGGGATCAGTGTGTGAAATAAGAGCTTAATTTTGGAACATAAAATGCCACTGAAAGGGAATGAATGGCCATAGTTTCTGAAAGTTCTAATGGAGCAGAGAAGTCTTAGAAGCACTGTTAAACAACACAGTAAATATGGGAGCCATCCAACCCAGGCTCTCCAGATTCTGTGATAAAATAACAGGCAAAACAACTTCTCTTTGACAATATTATAGCCATGAGTATTTGGAGAGGCAGTTCATAGTACAGTCTAAGAAGCAGACAAAACATTCAGAGGAGATGTGAATGATAAAGTAGAACTCACTACTAATAGACATGGAGTTTGCAAAGGCAGAGAGCATTACAGAGCTTGGTAAGATTAGAAAGGTTCTAAAAATCATTATAATAATGTAGAATAAAATTCAAGTCTACAAAATTCAGCAAAATGGAGTGTTCTCACAGAAATTACTATTTAGACAATCAAGGGTAAATCATAATGTCAAACAGTAAACACTGGATAGTTGATCAGTAGAAAATATTCTAGGGCTCTCAAAACTATTCAGTTAATTTGTTTTCCAGCTCAAATTAAATATCAGTAAATTGACAGGGGCATTTACCAGGAATATTTTTCAAAGGTAGAAAATGAATATGAAATAGTTGCCACCTGACTGGGGGACATCAGAGAAAGAGAGAGAAAAAGAAAGTAACCAGCGTACCCTTTCTGTCCCCCAAGTAGGGACTTTTTAGCTTGATGGGTTCACTTCCGTCTCTACCATGATCTCTCTGTCTTGCATGGAAATGAGTCTCTCTTAAACTCGAAGGGCCTCTTATTATAAATCAGAAACTTCCTGTTTCTGTGATACTGGAATTTGTTCCTGTCTTCTTGCTAGTTTCGTAACCCATGAAGAAGCTTTCTCAGTGATCTGAGTGGATTCTGTTCTGCTCCATTTGTTGATATATTCTGCAGTTATCTTAATGTTTCCATTCACCTTGTTTTAAGTCTATTTTGGGAGGCTGAGGAGATAGCTAAGTAGGTTAAGAGCCTGCTTGGCAAGCTCAAAGTCTCAAGTTCAGTCCCCAGTATCATTTTTAAAAAAAGGAAATCTTTGGGCTGGCCAGAAAGCTCAGCAGATTAAAGTGCCTTCTTAGGCAGACACAGGGACCGGGACCAGGGTCTGATCCCCTGTGTCTGTGCCAACTCCACCCCCAGGGCGCACTGAGATGGTGATGGAGACATAAAAATAAATAAATATATATTTTAGGGCTGATATAGCTTAGTGACATGATGCTTGCCTAAAATATGTGAGGTTCTGAGTTCAAATTCTCATTATAATAAATGAATGAATTTCTTTTTCATTTTTTATGTACTTGGTACAGAGTCCCACCTCTCAGCTCATAATGATACTCCTGTTTTCAGCCACCCCAGCACTGGGATTACAAGCATGTGCCACCATGCCCGGACTCCGTCAATAGGTCAGTGTATCCTGGGGGTGTGGCTGGTGTGGGACTGAGGGTCAGGGATCAAATCCTGGTCTCTGTGCTGGCCCTGTGAATAATTAATTTTGAGTTCACAGTCTTTGTGATGTCATTACCTTTTTTCAGAGATATGTAAGGTTCACCAGGGGCATTGTTGAATTTGTGTTATATGAAACCAATATATTCTTTTAAAATTTTGGTTTGATGTGTCACTCCTAATTGTTAAAACATTCATATGTTCATAGTATTTAGCATTATGTATTCAAACATATGTAGGGATAGTCATATGATATCTGCCACATACATTTATGTACTGTGTATCCTTTTTTCCCCTCCCTTCTCCTCTTTTTTAATCTTTCTGTCCACTGAGTACACCTGGGACAATAACAAGGACAACTGGGATGATTGGTTTCAAACTGCTTGGTTTCAAAATGGGTGATTTGAAGATACCTTGGGAAAAAGGGCTGTTTCTAAGAAAGAGGCAAAGAAGGAAAAATTAGGACCAGAAATATTGTCCTTTTTGAGAAAAATAAGGCATTTTCATAAAATAATGACATCAAAAGGAAACAAATCCCACCTTTATGGAGACCAGCAATCAAATCTTGAGTAACATTTGCATAAGAGTGCTAAAAATAAAGAATTATTACTCACTGAATAAAATGGAAACCTATGAATTAGCACTGAGATTAATACAGTATACATAAATGAAAGGAAATATAAAATATCTTCCTTACTATAAAACATCAACTAGCAAATGCAAAATAAAATATTAAATGCCAAGAAAGCATTGTAATGATCATTAATTTATTCAATGAAAATCAAGAACTGCTATCATCATAGAGATAAACTGGAAAATATACAGAAAAGTGAATTTTGCATAGCCTCAACAAGTCTTGTTATGGATTTTATTTATTTATTTATTTATTTATTTATTTATTTATTTATTATTGTGGTGGGACCAGGGATTGAACTCAGGCCCTTTTGCATGCCAGGGAAGCTCTTATTCTACTGAGTCATCTCCCCGGCCCAACAAGTCTTGTTATGAAATGCTCATCAATTCAGAAATAGCAAAGAAGGAATAAGATCATTTTTAATGGAAAAAACTGGCAGACATCGTCTTAATTAAGTATCACGCATTACCACTAGTGGGCTATCGGGTAGACAGTGCGTGTCATCTGTTAAGATGCATGGAGAACCATTAACGTCCCTTGTGGTCAATGTAGTTAAACAATCTATGGCCTGAATGTGCTTCAAGAAAAGATGCACAGAACACATGGGAAGATAATCTACAAAGTTGTCAGCTTGTAGGAAAAATGTCATGCTGATGAAAGTCAAAAAACAGCTGATAAAAAAATTCTTGATTGGATAAAGCAAACAATATATAATAAAAAGTCAAAATAAGTGAGCATAGTACATTAACTGATTTGCCTGCTTTTGCCAAAAAACAAAGCAAAACCACATGGGCACAATTAGAGTCCGAGTGATAGATTTATGGAAATATTTTGTATTATTCTAGCAATTTTTCACCGAGCATGTCATTTGAGTTTAAAAGTGCATGTCGGCCATGTAGTGGGCTTATGAGTGTAAAGATTTTCAATGACTTCATAAAATAGTTACTTCTGAATTGTTTTGATTATACATTTAAGCCTAACTTAGGTCAAAGAAATTATTATTGTTATTTTTTTTTTCTTGGCAGAACTGGGGATTGAACTTAGGTCTTTGCGCTTGCCAGGGAAGCACTTATTCCACTGAGCCATCTTCCCAAACCCCAAAGAAATTATTTTTTAAAATAATATATATTAATAAAATGTAAAATAAAATAAATTGAAAATGTTACACACATGTAAAAGTAGAGAGAATTTAAACTTGCACATTTTTTTCTTATTTAAAAAAAGATAGATGAAAAATTAAATGTGGAAAACTTGTTCAATTTTACAAAGGTTATTTTAGATTTTGAAGCACCTTTAAACTTATAGAAAATTCAGAGGGGATGAAAGAGGGAAAACAAGTATTTTATGCTCAGAAAAAACATCAGCTGACTCTGAGAACTGAGTCCCTCTGTGGCAGTGAACAAGAGCGGATCATAACTCTCTTATATTACCAGCTTACTGTATGTGCTGTACTGCGTTAAATGGAATTTCACCAACTTGAGCTCCTCTCTGAATCTGTGTATAACTTTATACCGAGGATAACTTTAGCGCTTAGGATTATAACTTACATGAGTTTCTCCAACTGTAAAATAAGAGCCCTTTCCTTTTATGAGTTACTCCTAAACTCAGCCTATTATAAGTTCATTCAATGAGCCCCTGCAAATGGAGTGGTAATTCTATATTACATTTCATGGTGGTGTTCAATCTCACTTACTACCTCAAAAATTCAGGCTTGGACTGTTTAGAAAATTAAGAGTTGAAAGCAACTTCCTTTTATTATAGCAATAATTATCATGTAGTGTGTATTAAGAATCTGGTGAGCAATGAACACCGTTGACACTGGTGTTGGTTCTGCCCTAAGGAGAAGTGCTGGGAGCCCTGCGCTGTGTGGAGGAAAAAGACGTCCCTGGCACGCACACATCTAAGCTTGCGATCATCCAGGAAACAAGTTTTCCTGGGCAGTGATTTAGAAGTAGCTAAAGCCCATAACAATTTCAAATTACACGGCCTCATGTTTATAACCCTTTTTATTGTGGTTTTCCACTAAATTCAAACTTGCTTGTTTTTACTGTACCATTTACTACACATTTATCTACTTACTATAATTAAGTACCACAGTTCAAGCCAGAAACCAAGGAACCTTTTAGAAGTTCTTCGCTCGCCCTCATCTTCTTTTCTTGTGTCTCATCAATTATTAATATATGCTGACACGAGAGCTTCCACACCTCTAAATAAGATGGTATAATGACCTGCGGGGCATTCAGTGGTTCTCCATAACTCAGTGACTAAACATTTAAACATATTTAAATGGCAGCACAAGGCCCTTTAACGTCTTTCTCAGATTTACAGTCCTGTACGAGGCAACTTGCTGCCTCGGTACAGTAGTGTCTTTCATGTCGCGTGCAGGGCATAATCTGCATCATATACCTGGAAAAAAAGTTTGAATGACTCATTCTGCTTGATATCAGCTCCTCGTCTTCTGATGTGCGTTTTCACCTATGAAGACATAAAAATAGGGCTGAGGGTAAGCCCAGCCTCACAGCGCCTGCCTGGCAAGGATGAGGTCCTGAGTTTGATACCTGGAACAACAACAAAAAGACAATAAAGTATTCTTTGTTAGCCTTGTTCATGTAATCATGAAACATGATTTTTTCCCATGACAAACACTCGCATTTCACGACTGGCACGCAGAATGGAATGGAGTATTTATGTGCTTCTTTGCTCTGAGTATTAAGCTCTTCAAGGACAAAAATTACTTCCAATTTGTCTTTTTGTCTCCAAAAACAGTGAAGTACTTAATCTAAACCATGTACCCGGAAAATGAATTATTGTCTTCATTTAGAAGGTACTTACCAGAAAAATGAAAGGGGAAAAGAAAATAAATAGTTGAAGCCCTTTGAAAATAGGACCTAATGCCTGGCATGTTGTTTTAAGCTCGTTATACCAGCAATCAAGTGGCTGAGGCAGGATAGTCAGTGCATGCTCAGGGCCAGTTAGGATAACAGAGTGAGCTCAAGGCCAGCCTGAACTATGTAGTGAGGTCTTATCTCAAAAGAAAACAACAAACAAAAATTGGCCCCCACGTAGACCCTAAGGGTAGAACATAGAAAAATGGTTTTATAGATGCCGACTAGTGTAACTTTAACCCCAGTGCATCAACCATTAATTCAATTACTTTTTTCAAAATGATTCATGTGTGGTTTAAAAAAACAACAATAATGCATTATTGAAATCTAACCAGCAGAACAAAATGCTTTAGATGGCCTTGAGTTCTATGGTAATATTTTACTGTAAAATCCTATCTTCTCAGAAAAAAAGAATATAAAAAAGAAAGTTTTAACCAATTGAATGTCCACTGAAAGTTATCTACTTTTAAATTAGGACTCACTATAACTCTAACTCAAGAATATGTCAATATGAATATTTAATTTTAAGGATGATGCTCTGTCTTCGTTCATTTCATCCTCAAAATAGCCACATGGAATTGTAATTGTTGTTAACTATCCTGAGAAGAAACCAGGAAGTAAGGAGAAGGAATTGCCCCGCCCAGGGCACAATACTGGTTAGTCAACCAGTGTCACCAGGCAGCAGGGTTCAGAACAACGGGTCCACAAGCACTAAGACTCTGAAACAGGGCCGGGGAGTGGAATAAACACTTCCCTGGTGAGCACAAGGGCCTGAGTTCAATCCCTGGTCCCACAAAAAAAAAAAAACCCTCTAACACTGTTTACATGTACCTGCAGCATAAGAGAAGCATACATAAAGTGCAATTTAGCTAGCCTAGTGATAGGCATATATTAGCTATTTATGGTGATTTTATTTTTAATGTACCTAAATGATTCAATATTTTCCAGATATTACTGCTTGATCAGAAATTCACTGATCTTCCATTTAAAACGACTTCTATAATTTACCTTAAGTATGGGGCCAGGGAAATGGCTCAGTGGAATAAGCGCTTCCCTGGCAAGTACAAGGGTATGAGTTCAATCCCCAGTTCCCTCCTCCCGAAAAAAAATTACCTTAAGAAATAAGTAGTATAGCTGTATAAACCCATGTTTTCAACTCACATTATCTCTGCTGATCTGTATAAAACAAAAGAAATGGGCAAATTTCATTGAACATTAAAATTTTATTTTATTTTGTTTTTCTCTATTTTATTTACTTTTTATAGCTTGCATCATGCTTCCAAATATTTGCATAATAAAATCTCAATTAATGATAAAGAAAGATTTATTATTTCACATTTAACCATTAACGATAACAAGTTTTCAAAATACTTGACTCAGTGGAAGAGTCAGGTGCTGGCAACAAAGTTAGTGAATGAGGTAGCCACGCAATCTAGGATGTCCCCAGCATGCCATTCAATTTTATGACTTTTCACAATGTAATTTAATGTTTCAAATATCTGGCACAATTTATTCTTTCTTTAAAGTTTAACTACTTTTCAATGTACGTAATGTCACTATATATTTTATACAAAGATTGTAAGTCTAAAAGAGGTAAAATAGTTTTAAAAAATGTTTCTTTAAACAGGTGCCATACAGTAGGCTTTAGGAGAATATGTCAGTCAATCAAAGCTGAAATAACTCCAAAATATCAATCTTTTAAAATCTCAAATTTTTCTTTCTCACTTCCTCATTGCTTTAATGTCCGACTGTCACATGTTTCTGCCCTCAGACTTTTCTGGTCAAAGCCCATCATATGAATACAGTTCAGCAAGGTAACTGCAATGTGTCAGTATCCCCAGAAAGAGGAAAAGCAGCCGGTGGCCCACAGCGGTGTAGGCCCATGGACACTGACAGACTTGACGGTGCTTGATCTGTGCGATACTATGAATACTTGATATCTCAACCTTTCCGCTCTTTGGGGTCTTTCATATTTTTTCTTCCTAAATTATTTATTTTCTAAAAGTTGTATTACTGTTAACAAAGTATTGTAGCTTTGTCATTCTGTAGATCACTTCTTTTCTTACCATTCTGGACCTCTTCAAACTTATTGAAGGCCTTAGAATAAGTCAAAGGAGTTCCACGTACCTAGACACCTTTTCTTTCTTTCTTTTTAGTTTTTTCCTGTGTTTTAGGGAAGGGTTTACAGGGTGTTCAGGGTCTCACTACTAGATCAGACTCGTAGTGA
>NDGN011447109.1:0-12972 GCA_002564285.1 Tympanoctomys barrerae
AGGAGAAAACCCCCGAAGGTGAGGGTGTGCGCACCTGCTGGAGGCCCCATGCCCTCCAGGGTCCCGGCCTCTGCCCTCTCAGATTCCAAGTCTTCTCCTCCAAGACACTTGCTCCACAGACCCCACCCCACCTCATCACCGCCACAGCGAGGTATCATTGCGCTGGATCCGAAGGCCCCTCTAGGAAACCTTGGAGACCCCATCGCACTGCAGAATGAATTCTTCCTCTGGGTCCTCTCCGGGACCTGCCCCCCATCTGCAGGTATCCTCAAGCGTGAGGCATTTTTGTGACGGCTCCTCGTCTCCTTCAGACTTGCTCCTTTCTCTTTATGAGGTTTTTGTTACTGAGGTGACTTTTATCCTCAATGCACCCCAATAGTTTTGGGGTGATTCTCCTGCCTTGCCCTTCAAAATCCCACCATAAAGCCAAGGGGCCTCCCCCTTGGGTTCGGCCCCTCCTGTCCGCACTCCCCCGGCCTGGTGCTTGCTGTACTTTGCAAGCCCGTTCTGGCTCCAGCTTTGGATCCGGTGCTCTGTTTGCTTTTCTGAGATGAGGCCTCTCTCTGTAGCCCAGGCTGGCCTTGGACTCCTGGCGATCCTCCCGCCCCAGCTTCCCCAGGTGCCGGGATCAAAGGCGTGCGGCAACAGGAGCACTCGAAGAAGAGGAGGCTCACCACGAGAGGGCAAAGCTCCCGTCCCTGAGGAGATCGTGGATGTGTGTGGGAAGGAGGGGGCGGGGGGGGGGCCACAGGGGAACTCGGAGCTCGGCCTGGAAGAAGCTGTGTGCCTTTGGCATTTGTTTGGGATGTGAGGTTCTTTTGCTGTGAAGGTTTTACAACTTGCAAATGCCTTGCGTTTTCTCTAGAGAAACCTAACTCCCATTTCCCTGCCCATTTTCCGGAAAGACAAACCGAGGCCCCAGGAGACAGCCAGCAGCAGCGAGGACGCCTGGAAAGGGCCAAGCCGTGCCCGCCCCCCAGCAGCCTCTGTTCGGGAACCCCGCCCCCCTCTTCCAAACACCTACTTGGAGCCCACTTCCGGCCTCACATAAAATCTTGGTTTGGGGAGAGGAGAAGTAAACCCCTGAAGCTTCTCACCAGGCTTTCTCCCACGGTCACCATGGCGATGGGGAAATATTATGGGTGCAGGAATCATGGGAACATGAGTCAGCACAGCAGGCCGAGGACCCCGGGAGGGCCGGGCCTCCCAGCGGACGCTTCCGCTGCCTCCACGCCAGCTGCACAGCACGCTGTGCTGCGCTCTGCTCACTGCCCGCTGCAGCGCCGCCACCGCGAGCACAGGCTGCCCGGCAACCCGGAGTTGTGGAAATCTGCTGGCTTCATTAACTTTTAAACATTTTCCCCTGCCAAGTGAAACAAATTATTGATGTTGGTTTGGGTGGGCCTTTCAAGTCGTCCAGTGGAATTGGAAAGTGAGGCGGCGGAACCTGGCGGAGCTCTTCCCGTGACACTAAGTAACGCAGGACGGAATGGTCACTGTGTGCTGTTGTTGGGGAGCACTTCTAAATTGTTAGCTGGTTTGGGTGTGGTAAAAATCACCACCTGAGCCTGGCGTAGGGGCGTACACCTGTGATCCCAGCACTCAGGAGGCTGAGGCAGGAGGGTTGCCATGAGTTTGAGTTTGAGGCCAGCCTGGACTGCAGAGTGAGCTTAAAGCCAGTCTGAACTATAGAGCGAGACCCTGTCTCAACACAAATCAACCCAACTGAGTTTTTAAAAAGAAATTAAGAATAGAATTACCTTATGACTCAACAATTCCACTTCCGGTATATTCCCAAAGGAATTAAAAGCAAGGGTTAAACAGAAACATTGATGCCCATGCTCATAGAAGCAGTAGTCCCAGAAGCCAAAAGGTGTCTCCCTCTCCCTCTCCCTCTCTCCCTACCCCCCTCTCTCTCTCCCTTTCCCTCTCCCTCCCGTCTACTTCTCCCTCCCCTCTCCCTTTCTCTCTCCTTCCCTCTCTCTCCCCCCTCTGCAAACACACACACATAACACATGCATATACACGAAAGCTAGCACCAGGCTCTCCAGAACTCAGAGCTCCATAACCCTCCTCACAGGCCTCAACAAACTTCATTCCGCCCGGGATGAGCCAGCCTGGTCCGCAACACCCAAAGGCCACCGCCTTTCTGTGATGCCCATGCCCTGCGCTGCCAGCCCATGCCCCCTCCCAAGTCACCCACGTGCACGGATCTGCGAGCAGGAGGCCCACACCTCACCAAGACAGGGCTGGGCTGGCTCCTTGGGAGCCTCCAGGCGAGGGCAAGCTTGTGCCATGGGGCAGAGGTGTGGACGGGCAAGGCCATCACTGCCCCCAACTAGCAATTCCACAGGAAAGTGAATCTGTGTTTCATGAGGCCTCTCCATGCTGATTTCCGTAGGACGGAGGGAGCCAGACCCTTCTCCAAGGGGAAGGGGATCCGAGATGGAGGTGGGAGGTCAGGAAGAGAAAAGGGCATGGGAGAGAACTGTGGCAGGTCTGCGTACCAACACCCCACGAGGACCATAAGCATTGTGAACACACACGAGGACTAATGAAGACAGTAATTAAGAGAAAGATTAAGTCAGCACAAGATGGAAAGAGAAGCTGGCAGGAGGTAGGCTCAGGAGGGACAGCCCTGGTTCGTCGTGTCCTGGTTTGCACCGTAGGAAGATGTCACCACTCCGAGTGGCAAGGAGACAGGAGACGCCCGTCACCGTGGTCCCTCGCAGGAGGCCCCGTGGCCTGTGGAGCCCACGCAGAGGCCCTGCACAGCCCCGTCCCCGCCCCTCCTCAGCCAGTTCTTTGGTGCTCTTGTTTCTGCCACACACTTAGAAGTTTGGATTTTTCCAAATAGAATGGTCCCGGTCCCTGCACTTGCTCCAGGGGTCAGTCATGGTTCTGAGGTGGCTTTCTTGGGCCCTCCTGAGAGGGGGCAGTGGAGGACCTGGCTGGGGACAGTGACTGAGCCTGGGGGGCAGGTTGTCCAGCACAGGTCACTCGGAGCCCTGGGCCCTCCTGCTTCGCTTCCTGAGTGCAGGGTGATGGTACGGAGCCACCTCTGGGCTCCAGCCCGGACTTTCTCCTCGGGCTGCAGGAACAGCAAAGGTGCCGAAACACCCTCTGCCAGGCTCTGGGGGGCCCTGCTCCCCAGACACCTGTGTCAGGGGACACTGAGCCCCTTCCTGCCAGATCCTGCTTGCCGTGGGCCACCTCCACTCCAGGGCAGAGAACCTGTACCTCACCAGGACTGCGCAGCCTGTGAGGTCGGAAGGCTTTCGACAGCCTCAGGCCTGGATCAAGGGTGGGCTGTTGCCCAGTCCAGCACCAGCCAGCTGCAACCCAGAGCCCCCCACACCCACCAATATCACATCAGTGAAGCCACAACCTAGGAAACCCAGGGGCTGGGCTTTCACAGAGCCAGGGTGGAGGCCCCCAAGCTCATTGTGACAGGAGCACAGGAGAGGGTTCCTGCTGCACAAGTGGTCCTTGTGAGGAGCCTTCTGTCGCCTCAGGCTGAAAATCACTCAGCCTCTCGGCCCCTCTCTGAGAAGGCTCAGTATGGAATGCATAATTTATGAGCACCCACTATGCATATTCATGAGCGCATTGCCTTCCAAAGCTGGCCTGTGTCTGTGAAAAATCCCCACATAATGAATCATTACAGGAGGGTGCGCCCCAGCTCCCGCAGACCCGCGTTCTCAAAATTACGACTGATCTCGAAAACTTACTTGGAAGAAAATGCTCCCAACTGTGCCTGCCTTTGCTCAAGTTGAGACTCAAAGAATAAAGCCCCTGTGGTGGGGAGTCCCTGTTCCCCCAGGCAACATTTCAGGGGAGACTGAGGAAGGTCTCATCCTGAGTGCTGGGATTACATGAGCCACCTACCTAATTTTTTTTCTTCGAGAGACAGGTCCTATGCAGCCAAGGCCTGGCAGGAGCTTTTGACCCGCCTGCCTCAGCCTCCGGAGTGTAGAGATTACAGGCGAGCATCAACACACCTGGCAGTGCAGGACTTCAATCTCAGCTGCTATAGCCTCTGACAGCCTCACATCAGGAGTCAAAGCCCCTCTGGCAAGGGACTTCGGTGTCTCTATCTTTTTGCTCTGGCTGGTAACAAGAGATCTGTTTTACTTTGAGACAGGGTCTTGCTATGCAGTTCAGGCTGGCCTTGAACTCACTTTGTAGCCCAGGCTGGTTTTGAACTCATGGTGATCCTCCTGCCTCAGCCTCCCAAATGCTGGGATTACAAGTGTGTACCACCAGCCCTGGCTTGATATCAAGATTTAAATAGCAGAATTTTTCTCTCTTGGTGCCCCAGAAAACAATGTACATCTTACAGTCAGCACTGCTAGCGCTGCCACAGTAATACTCACTACGCACCCCAATGTGAAGCTTGGCGGGTGCGGGAGCTGTGCTTATCATGAGACACAGCGTGGACGTGAAATAGGGACCCCATAAACCCGGAGCTGCCCCTCCTGGTTCCTGGAGAGAAGGAGCCGCCCACACACAGGCCCCTCCAGGGGAGAGAAGACCATTCACTGACCCTCTCAGTCCTCGTCTTACTCAGAGAAGTCTGCGGCCTTGCACACATTAAATAAATGCTGGTTTATTTGGATTTGGGGTCGCAGGGAGATGGAAAGACTTCCCCAGCTAGTCATAGCCCTATTAAAATGTGGCTCATGAAACCCAAGGCCACAGTGATTCACGGAATGCGCCATCTGCCCTCTCCCTACAAGCAACTCACATCTGACTCAACTTTGACTTCGGTTATTAAATCCTAACTGGCACACTTTCCCACCCCAATAAAAAGTCCCCCTCCCATAGGCTCTCCCGTTGTAGTTCAGGCTGGCCGTGAACGTGTAAGGCCCTCCTGGCTCCCTAGTGCTGGGATCACAGATATGCACCACCACGCCCTCAGAGCCTCACTGCTGCTGTGTGTGAGTGTGCGTTCAGTGGGCGTGCACGTGAGTGCGTGTTCCTGGCATCCGCACTGTGAGTGCCCAAGAGCGCTGAGACAGGCATTAGGGCCAAAGGAAGCCGCCTGGAGCCCCGACACTCCACAGGTCGCTTGGGCTCTGGAATATGTGTGCATGTGTTTGTTGTTTGTTTTTGCACTACTGGGAGCGCATCCAGGGCCCTCACCCTGAGCTGAATTCCCAGCCCTTCTTAACAATTTGTGGGGATTTAGGGACAGGGCCTTGCTAAGTCACTCAGGTTTCAAACTCAAGATCCTCCTGCCTCAGCCTTCCAAAGTGCTGGGACCAGAGGTGTGTGCCGTTGTGCCTCTCTTCTTCTTCAGAGAGGTTCAGGATATGTTGCCCAGGCTGGTTCTAAACTCTCAAGCTCATGGGCTCAAGCGATCCCCCATCTCAGCCTCCCCAGGAGCCGAGACTGTAGGTATGCGCCCCCACACACACACACGCAGCTTAGCAGGTGTCATGAGAAGCAGCTCGCGGATGAATGCCCCATGCGGCTGGAGAGGCACAGGGCAAAGGTCTTAGACACTAAACGCTCAGGCCAAGGAGCGTTCTCTAAGGCGGGGCCTCGCACTTCGCATAGCTCAAAGCCACCTGATTCCTGTTCTCTTATCTGACTTCCTCAGGCTCCCGAAGGAGCCCAGCAAGGACACAAAGCGGTGAGGAGCTGCTGGCCATGGGGATCGCCAACCGGCAGCCTCCCTGGGCACCTGGCCAGGCAGTGACTCACAGCAGGGCCAGCCATGGTGGCCTCGCCCAGCAGCCCTCTCCTCCCACACCCACAGCGGCAAGGCAGCCAGAGCTACCCTGAAACTCCTCCTCCATGTCGGCCATGCTGCCAGACCCTCACAGGCAGATTGGCAGGTGAGGGTCAGTGTCCCATGCCAGCTGGGGTACCCTCCTTTGTCCCTAGGACCCCCCTCCAGCAGTCTGTCTGGCTCCATTTACTGGACAGCACCCCAGGGTCAGGACACTGTCCCAGGGGAGCCCATCTGGCTGGCTGAGGGAGAAGGTATGCATGCCAGGCGCTGCCACTTCCCAGCTCTCTGGGCCTCGGATTCCTATTGGTGGTGACACAGCTCTGTGTTGAGCCTGCTAGAGCCAGGACAACCAGATAAACAGCTGGCCCCTAGCCCACCCTGGGGAGAGCCACAGAGCCCCCAGTTTGCCAGTGTGATCAGAACTGGACTTCCTCACCCAGGAAAGCCCTGTTTCTGGGAAGGGGAAACCAGCCCTCCATGGGGAAGGGGCAACCTGGTGCCCTGCAGCCGGTGCGTGGCCGGTGTGAGGACTGATGGCTGGCTGGCACCAGGCACTCTACAGAGGATGGGGTGGGGGTGGGGGTGCGGCCTCGAGGAGCAGGGCATCAGAGATGCAAGTTGACAAGGGTGTCGCTGGTGGGACCTGAGATGGAAGCCCCAGGCCTTCCCCAGACACGGAGGCAGAGACTCTGAGACCCCTGTATCCCAGGTGCCGGCGTGGACTAGTGGCTGTGAGCCCAGTGCCACCTCTATTATTTATGCCTCCCTCTGGCGGCCAGCAGGGACCTGGCCCAGAGGCCTGGCTGTGCCAGGAAAGATAAGACAACAGCACCTGGCTGTCCTCTGAGCGCCCCACCACCCCAAAAGAGCGACACAAAGACCTGCTGTTCCTGGCCCTCTGAGCGAGCAGGATGCCGGCTGCCTCCTCGTGAAAGGAAGATAAAGCATCCACGGGTGATGCCGCTCAGGTTTGCAGCCTGCCCTCCTGGCCAGCTGTCCCCTCCTGCACTGAAAAGCAGGTGGCTGCTGTCTCAGGGTCACCGGGGCTGGGTGAGCCCCTCCTGCAGGCTGGCCTTCCGGGGTGCTTATTATGGGTCCCGAGTGACAGGCACAGACCACACACAGCTGTACCTGTGCTGTCTGGGCCTCACAGACTCCTTTGTGCTCGCCACAAGGTGGGAAAGAGTCCTGCATGCTGCAGACCCTGCCTGGCCACGCCTCAGCCCAACTCCACCAGGCACTTGCAGAGATCACAGCAAGGGACCTGCTACAAGGCCACCAGAGGTGGCCTGTGGTCACCTGTGGCCAGCGCCTGCCATGACCCACCCAGGCACTGGAGGACTAGGCCCCAAGTCCCACACACGAAACGGCTGGCACTGCTCACCTCCCGAGGTTGGCCCGCCAGGTACGCCAGACAAGGCCCAGGAAGGGCTTGTGTTCCCAGCGAGGTGGCCTGCAACAGTGCCTCCTCTCCATTTCTCTGATCTGATCTGGAAATGGACTCGTGTGTATCCAGGAGACCGCAGGGCCAGAGGGTGGCCCTCAGGAAGGTCCCAGAGGAGTGGCAGGACTGGAAAAGTGGCCCAGGCCGCATACCTCAATGTCCCGGTTTGTGAAATGGGAGCTGTAAGAGATCTGGATGTCCCCCAACACCTTGAGTGGTTATAGGCGGGGTTCGGGGATAGAATCATGGGACTTACTTTAGACTTCCTGTGCTAGACAAGGCCTGGGGAGGCGGGGCTGGGGGCGTGGCCCTGAAGGTCCGGCCCCCTCCTGACTCCTCCCCTGCGTCCTCCTCCCTGTGTCCCTGTGTCCCTTTGTGTATAGCCAGCCTTGCCTGGGTGCCAGCCCCTGGCCGGGTCGTGAGCTGAGCATACTCCTTCAGTGGTGCGTGATTGGGTATGTACCTGGGGACATCCACAGTGAATTTTCCCTGCAGGGCCTCACAAGCCCGAGTGACAGGTGCGCAGGGCCACCTGGCTGAGCTGGAAATGCCCGTTGTAAAACTGGTGGTGGCCAATGTTGGCCACTCTCCGGGGACAGTGTCAGCGCGGTCTGCAGCCCTACCCATGTGTGAGGTGCCAGCTCTGCCGGTTTCCCCTGGTCCTGAAGTGGGCCTCTGCTGCAAAGAGAGAAACTGAGGCTCACCAGGCAAGTCACAGTCCCCTGGTGACAGGGCATTCTCTCTGGGATCAAAGGCTGCCCTCTCTTATTGCATCACCTGCTTTGTGACCTCCTGCGGTATCTCTGCCACCCATTTGGATTTCTTTCTTTATCTGGGCCTCCCTGTTTTTAAAAACTGTTTCAATGTATCGGAGGCATTTTCTTCCTTTTTTGTGATCCTAGGGTTTGAACCCAGAGCTAGCGCCCAGATTTGACTTTTTTTTTTTTTTTTTGAGAGTTTGACTAAGCTAAGTTGCTCCGGCTGGGCTCCCACCTTTGATCCTCCTGCCTCAGCCTCCTGAGCCCCGAGATTACTATCCAGCACTTCTGTGCCGGCTGCACGATGTCTATGAGAGGCAGCCCGGCTCCTCGCCCTGGAATCCGCGTCCAGCTCTCCCACACACCCTGGGATCTCAGGGCCGTAAATCACTTCCTTAAAGGCGGCCTGAGAGCCCAGAGGTCACCAGACATAGGAGTTCGGCTGGCTGGCACTGGGGCCCCTGAGGGCGGCAGCAGCTCAGGACCCTGTGCTTGCTCACTCTCCCTCAGAGCTGGGAGGGGTGGGTGGGAGGGTGGGGAAGGGCAAGTCGGTGGGGGTGCACCGATGTCCCCCTGTGTCAGGGGAACTGGTTCCAGGAATGCCTGTCCCCGAGGACACCGCAATCTTCTGATGCTCAGGTTCCCTGTGTAAAACTGGGCAGCACTCAACAAACCTCTGCTGACCAGCGCAGCCATCATGGCCAAGGTCCTGCACTCAGGCGTGACTGACAGACAGGCAGGAGCAGGCTCCCTGAAGCTCTCGGCTCCTCTGTCACCCTTACTCTTTCTCTGACTCAAGCAGCACACGGTGGAGCTCAGGGTTTGCTTTTAGGGCTGGGGTCTCACATCCACAGCACCCACTCAGGCCTGAGCTGGAGAATCCTTGGGGGTGCCACTTGTCTCTCCCAGAAGAGAGAGGTGGACGGGGGCACCCAGCCTCCCGGAGCTCTCCTGGGGCTCCAGAATAGAAAGCCAGTTGTTCCTCCAGGGTGGCCTTGCGAGCTCCCTGGGACTGTGATCCGCCACCTCCTTTGGCTCAGCTGGCTGCTACACAGTCAACCTGACCAACTGCGCCTCAGCCGGGTGTCACAGCTCTCCCACGAGGCTGAGGCTGTGGAACTCCTAAGTACCCACAATGCCCTCAGTGGGTGCCCAGTGATGGGCTGGGCCTGTGTCACACAGGGTATATGTCTGAGTGTCACTGAGTCTGTGTCCCTATTCCAACCTAGCCACAGCTCTGCAGTGCCCCGGAGCTAGGGAGCAAGAACCCTGGCCCGTCCTGCACTGAGCACCTTCTCTGGTGGACCAGGTGCTAAACCCTCACCGTGCTGCTGTTGTGCCCATTTTATGCAGGGGAAACTGAGGTTTGAAGTCACCCAGCCAAGAGGCAGTGACCAATAAGCCCATGAGAGGTTAGTACCCTAGGCTCTGGGGAGCTGTAGATCAGGGTTACAGTCACCTCACACCCACCAGGGCAGCTGGCATTGGGGGCGGCAGAGGGACCAGAACACACAGTCACTGAGGATGGGAGTGTAATGCACGTGCACACCAGGGACAACAGCAGGCTGGTCTTCGAAAGGCTTAGAACAAAGCCAGGCTGAGGGGCGCACTCCTGCAATCCCTGCATTCTGGTAGGCTGAAGAGGGAGCATTGCAAATGCCAGCCCAGCCCAGGCAACGTAGCAACTTAGGAACGCCTCACCTGTCTCAGTCACTTTCTTGTTGCTAGGACAAACGCGGGATACCAATAATTTGAGGGCAGGGTTCATGAGGCTCGGGTCCACGTTTCTTGTGGCGCAGCACAGGACCGTGGTGAAGAGCTGCTCACTGCACGGCAACAAGGAAGCAGAGAGAAGGGCGGGACCAAGGAGGGCTTCCGGCCACGCCCACGCCCACGCCTCTTCCAGTAGGCCACACCTCCTAACCACAGGGACCCAGCCACCTCTGGAGGCCTGCCCGTGACCACAGTGGTGCTCTTGAGGGACATGGAGGGAAAGCTCCCATTGGAGGACCTCGCAAAAAACCACACTGCCTCAGAAGTTATAAAAAGAGGTGGGGCTCGGGGCAAAGCTCTGAGTTTATCCCCAACACCCCAAAGAGAAAAAATTTTCCACCTACAGCTACCGACTCTCAGCCAGGGCCATTTCTCCTGCAGGAAGCAAACCAGGGAAAAGCAAACCTGATCTCTCGGAGGGGCCACAGCAGCCCGAACTGTAAATTGTGACAACGCGCATTGCGCATTAGCTGACAGCTGGTCTCTGGGAATGTAGCAGTCCATACCGGGGGACCTGACAGGACGAAGGGGTGAAGCACAGACCCTCAGTGGAAACAGGACATGCACCCCTGCAAGCCCACCTCTCGGGAGGCTGATGTGGGAGGATCGCCCAGAGCTGGAGGCCAGCCTGGGCAACCGAATTACACAACAGGCCACCTAATACATAGTGAGACCCTGTCTCAATTAATACATAAATTAAAAAACTAATTTTTTTAATTGGAGGAGTCTTATGCCATGTGAATTATACCTCAGTGAAGTCGTGACCTAAATAAATAAATAAATAATGGAGCCAGGATGGGAATCCAAAACTGCCCCAGCACCCGCAGCTAAGTGTCCCTGGTGCTCCCTGTGTCATCCCCGCGTGACCCTGGGGGACCTGAACACAGTGCCCTGCTGCTATCTGGCTGGAGCTGTCTAGGAGCAATGCGGCCATCTCCGGATGGGACGGGTCCCCTCTGCCAGGGGCTAAGGCCACCCTGACAGACCACGCAGCGGCTGGGGCAGGCAGGCGGACTTGGCGGTGAGTGGGCCTCACCCAGGTGCCGGCACACGTGGCTCCAGGCTGCCACAGCAGTAGCTCTGACGCCCCTGAGTGTGGCCCCCACCTTGGCTAAGCTTCGCTAAGCTCCTCTGTCCAAGTGCGCTCAGATGAAAGAAAAAGAACAGGGGGAGGGTTGGAGTCTGAGGTATGTATGAGGCTCAGCCCAGGGTTTAAGGGGAGAGGCAGCTGCGCTCCCTGAGTGCCACTGTCTCCAGAGGACACCCCATGGCAGAGCAGCTCTGCAGGCCAGGGCAGAGCTGAGTGCCACCCTGCAGTCTGCTGGCCTCTCCCAGGGAGTGAGGAGCGGCAGGCTGCCCATCCTGAGGTCTGGGCTTTAGGGGTGGAGTCTTCGGGCAGGGCTGTGCCAGTGCAGATCAGCAAAGCCCTCGGGTAAGGCAGGGCCCTGTGGCCCTCCAGCCTGGAGCCCCGGAGCTGGGGTAGGTACTCCCCAGCAGGTGGAAGGAACGGGTACTGGGCCACAGCGCTGGCTGAGCCTTGGGGCTGGGGAGCTGGATGGGTGACCCCAGTTTGACTGCTGTCACCACGTGGCAGAGAACTGTCACAGATGGCAGGCTGGAGCCTTGCAGGTCCCTCTGAACTTACACAGCTGACAGACCGAAAACCCTGCCACAGGCAACGCACTTGCTGAGGCTGCCTCCACAGGGGTGGGGCTCCTCCCCAGGGTCTTCAGGGCAGGTGCCACCATGCAAAGACCTGCAGGGCAAGGGGCTCCTGGGAAGGGCCCTGCCCAGAATGCTGCCCCTAAGGCCCTCCTGGGAAGAGGCAGCACAGGAGAAAGGGCCAGGGCACAGCTTCCGGGTTCCTCGATGCATGACTTCCTTGAACAAGCCTTCTATTGCTCCCAACCTCAGTTTGCCCATCTGTAAGAATGGAACCGTGAAGTTTACTGCACAAGGTCACAAGGGTCCGTGGAGGGAGCCAGGTGTGTGAAGCGCAGGGAGGAGACGGTCCACCTAGGAGCTGCCTGCTGTATGCACTCCTCTGCAGTCCTCAGCACCACCAGCCAGCAAGCCCTGCGGTCGCCACGGGCCCTGGAGGAAGGCCCTGGAGGAAGGCCCGCAGCAAGCACGGACAACTGAAGCCCTGGGTCCAGCCCCGCACCCGCACATATCTGGTGACACCACGCCCGCGGCGCCCACTTCATCCACACGCGAAGCAGCATGGCAGCCAGGCTGTCCTGGGAGCGGCAGGAAGAGTGTTCGCTGCAGCTGCCCTGAGCTCGTGTTGGGTGAGATCCAGGATGTGTTTGCAGTGTGCGCAGCAGCGCCACACAGCTCAGGAGCGGCTGGAACCGGGACAGCAGGGGCACGTGTCCCGGGCACTGCCGGATCGGAGCTCCTACCTGCAAACTCAAGCTCTCGTCCAGGCTTTTTGTTATCAATCAAAGAACCTGTGCAAGGGTCCTGTTACCCTCAGATGGTTTATGAATGTTTATTCATGCTCAGCCACACACGAGCGCCAGGGCGGCCGAGGGGGTTGGTCACTGGCAGCACCGTCAGAACAAAGAATGTTTGTACAAGAGGAACAAGAAAGACTCCTTGGAGGTTTTTTAAAGCTTCCCGACCATTTTAGCCAAGGACAGTGGCACATGCCTGTTATTCTAGCTACTTGGGAGGCTGAGGCAGGAGAATTGTAAGTTTAAGGCCAGTCCTGGACCTTGTCTCAAAGTAAAATACAATTTTTCCCTTTTATACATAGGACTTGGGCTGTGGCTCAGTAGTAGAATGCTTGTCTGGCAGCTGTGAGGCCCTGGACTCAATCCTCACTATGAACAAAAGAGAGTCTGCCAATATTTTCACGTAACCACTTCCTTCTAAGCTCATTGCCAAGTTTGGGATCTAAGATGCATACATGCTTGGGGCCCACTGCCTACCCATCCCAACTCCCTCTTTTATATATTTATTTATTTGGCACAGGGTCGCACTACTGTCCCCAATGCTGGAATTACAGGCGTGCGCCACCACACCTGGTTTTTGTGGCCAGCTCAGTGCACCGGGGTTCCGGGGGTGGTATGGCATGCAGTACTGGGATCAAACCCTGGTCCTTGTGCATGCCAGGCAGGTGCTTGGGCAGCTGAGCTATCTCCCCAGCTCCAGCTAATGTTTTTCTTACCAATGCTTTTCCTTATTGGTCTTGGGACTAAGTCCTGCAGAAACTTATTTATGTGCTTTTTTTTTTTTCTTTTATACACTTT
>NDGN011447125.1:0-20306 GCA_002564285.1 Tympanoctomys barrerae
ACTTGATGCCAGTTCAAATATTGTAGGTACTTGAATTTAGCAAAATAACCCAATATAGTCCAAAAGTCTTTAATAGTAGTGGGTTATCAGCAGAACTGGCAGTTATCATTAGAACAAGCTTTTTACAGCTAGGCATATTAATATAGCTTTACTTTTTATATCTTGCGGTTATACTTTTCTGCTAGATGGTTAAGACCAAGTTAGAGCAAGACCTATGTAACGAAAAATGTAACTTTTGTTAGATCAGATATTTTTGAAAACAAAATAGGACTGTGAGCAAAAGTAGAATGATTTAGAAAGTCAATGCATTCTCTGTTCATTGAATACCAGTGCTGGGAGCTGCAGAGAAACACATCCACACACTGCCAGACAATGTTTCCATCAATGGCAGATCATGTGCTGGGTGGTAGTCTTGTTAGATTATAATAGAACCGAACATTTTCTGTTGCCTAGTGAAGGTACAGCAGAAGAAGCAAGAGGGAAAGAAGAACTCCCAAGGAAATTGTCAGTTAAAGGTTCAGCAGAGGCATTTGTCAACGTCAACAAGTTCCTTAAGAAGCGTGAAGCCGTGGACCCAAAGTTGCGGTGTTCTCACCTATAGCACAAGGTTCATGGCACATCAGCTGGGTACAAGCAAATGTGTGATGACAGAAAGGAGCAAACCAAGAAGACGACCGTGGGCATATTTCTGCAAAGAGCAGCATTTCCTCATCAAATGCCTCTGGGTAGGTCCCAGAACAAGGTGTTGTCCTCCAAGGGGCCATTCCACTGTGTCACTGGTTCTGAAGACTTTCACAAGGGACAGGATGTGGAGGGCAGACAGCGATACTGAGAGTGGGGGAGGGCCGGGTGCATGTACGTGTTTGTGCCTTAGTTTTTACTACCAGTTTATCTTAGATCATTGAAAACAAAGCTTGGTGTTACTTCATGTTTGTTTCTTTTTTGTAACTATCTTTTGGGCTTGTGTCTCTTATACTAACTACTTTGAAAATAACAATATACATTGCCTTAACTATTACTATTTTCTTATTGTTTCATTAGGAAATTTTGTTTTATTTTTTCATAAAATAGCAATATAAAATAAATCAACTTACAAATAAAAGAAAACTTTTGGAACAATCACATAAAGAATGACAATATTTTTGTACAGCTGTATGTGTTTTAAGATGAGTGCTAGGACAAAAGAGGCAAAGATTAAAATTTTAAGCAAAGTTCATTAAGTAAAAATATTATAACAAACTAAGCTTAATTTGTTGCCTAAGGGAAAAAGTAAAGCAAGTGTAGCTAGTGTGGCTTCAGTGTACCACGTTTAGTCTATGGCAGTTCCCGGCAAGTCCTAGGACAGCAGTGGTGAACCTATGTGCCACAGCATGCTGTTCGTACCCCTGGAAGCTCTAACACATTTGCCATCACTGTCGTAGGATTTCATCTTCATGCACCAGTCTGCCCCAGCTTAGCCACAACCGCTTCTTGCAAACCCCGTCCAGAGTAAGTGCCCTATACAGGTTCACCATTTTTATTTTTTGCACCATATTTTCTTTTTTTGTGCTTGGCTTGGTTTGATACACAGACTCCCTTTTGTTACAATTACGTACAGTATTCAGCATGGTGATACACTGTGGAGAGCTGGAGTTAGAGATTATACTGCATAGCCCAGGTATGGGGTGGGTTAGACCACACAGCCAGGTACAGAGTGCATTACGGCACAGCCGGGTACCCAGTGGCTTATACTGTGCAGTGCGGGAACAGAGTGAGTTACACGTCACAGCCCAGGAATGGAGCGGGCCATAGCGCTGGGGCCTGGGGGCTACACTGTGGTGTCTACTGATGGATTTCTAAGAGCATTTGCCTGTCATTAAGTAACGAATCACTATTTTACTTTCTAAGCTTCTATATTTTGGCATGTGCCATTGTATTTTCCATCTACTTGGTTCATATGTTGAAGATTTTAGGCTTCTTATTAAGGAAAGCTGTTTTTGTACATTAAGTATCACAAATCTGGTAAAAGTTTTCCTTGGCCCATCTCTGGATAAGTAAATATTTTGAATTATTACCTTGTTGTGTAGTTCAGAAGCAAAAAGGGAAGTGACTAAACTTACAGCTTGTTTAAAATGGACCAATAAGGAAAAGGACACTTTAGTTTAAAAGGTGGCTGTTGTATCCTCTTCACCACCTACAGTAAATTTTTTTTAATTTGGGATTCAGAGAAGACAGCATTAGATTCCAATATCAGATGTTCTATAATGTTTGTTTCTTCTGAGTATGTGATCACTACACCTAAATGCTAGTGTCAGGCCTCATTTAGTTTCTTTTTAAAGTACTTTTTCCCTCTCTTTTAGTACCTGTGTTGGAGAAAGTCCTAACTCACAGAATCAACCTAGGTGCCACATTCCCTCTGTGTCTCTCTCTTTACCTCTCTCTCTCTTTCTCCTCCAGCTCTCTCCCTCTGTCCTTCTCTTCCTTTACATAGTCCAAGTATGTTACATCCTTGCCGCTTCTCGTGGAAAGGAGAACTCACATATGATGAGGCCACACATGCACACAAAAGCTGGAGCCCAGGTATTATCTGTGGCTCTGCAGGAAGTAGAAGACATGGGAGCTATCTCAAACAGATGGTGATGGAGAACTCCTGAGTCTCACAAATGAACAACACAGCAAGGTATACACAGTGTATGCAGTCAGGAAGGGGAAACACAAAGTTCTTCACAGACACTTGCTATGTATCTTGAAAGGTGACCAATACTGATATTGGGATGAATGGAATGAAGCATGATAAACAAAGGAAACCTTCAATGTACTAGAAATTTTAATCCTTCAATTATATATTTATTCTATACTTAAACATAAAAATGATTAGTGTAATGCATGATTCATGGAAATTGTGTACAAGAAATTCTATCTTCTTTGTATATAATTACTGAGGTTGTTTAGTAACATAAGGAAGAAAAATCCAGAGCATTAACCCAGAAACTTGGCCACCATCCTACCTCTTCCCAATTAGCAAAGGCTAAATACTTTTTGCATGTATCTCTCCTCTTCACCCTGTCCTCAATGTCCTATCGCATTTTTTGGATCATTTGCTTTATTAGTGCATGTCTATAGCACATAGTGTTTCCCTGCCTCATCTGAATTGGCGCATGCACGCAACACATCTTAATTCTTTTTTCATGCTCTTCCCCCTCCATCCTCCATCTCAGTCTGCTTCCTCTCTGAGAAAGAACCATCTTGGGTGGGCCAGATGACACAGCGGACTAATGCACCTGCTGAGGCAGGTGCAGGGACTGGGATTTGATTCCCTGCCCTGGGGACCCTGAGACGTGATTGAGACTGGGCTTGGTGGCATGGGCCTGTAATCCCAGAGCTTGGGAAGCTGAAAAACAGGAGGATTACTATGAGTCCAATCTGTGTAGTGAGACTCTGTTGACCCTGTACTAAATATATAAAAAAGGAAAGATCTATCTCCCTGCTTCCTATTATCTTTTATTTTGCTCTTTCTTTGTGTTTCGAGTTCCTCATATAGTAGACCCCATGAGATAGTTAAGTTTGTGTGTATAATTTATCTCACCTAATGTTCTGGTCTTATGATGCATCTGTTTTCCTACAAATGACTCTCCATGTCCTTCAAGTCCCCTTTGAACTACACCCCTCAAAGAATTTCTGATGCAATTTCTTTGCATCAGAATTTTGTATACCTATTAAGTTACTGTTCACACTGTAGTTATTGGCTTTACAAAGGTGCCCAAAACACACTAGACTACAAAACACATGAAGAAAAAGACCCTGATACATTCAATTTTATGTTAGCTGATTGAACATAGTGTCAAACACATTATATAAATGCTCTCTGAATTGATATGTGAACACTGTAAAACTGGGTCTTTGTTTGCATTTTACCACAAGACAATTATGGTGGGTGTGGATATGTGGTAAGGCTGCGGAAGTGTGCATGCTTCCAGGGATATGATGTTTTTGTTACCTAGGAGCTTGAAAGCAAACCAGCAGAGTTCATATTCTAAGTATTGAACAAGCACTGAACTCTGAATAAGAAGGCCAGGCTCCTTGTAATAGGCTCATGGTCTGGCTATATAGTCTTCAGCCATGTGCTTGACTTGGGTCCATAAACTAAAACATGAAGGATCCACAAAGAATGGTATCTGAGATATTAAAAAGCTGTCATTCTGTTACTTTAAAAGTTGAGTGTAAAGCATTGAAGCTGGGTGTAATAGCTGACCTGCTGAGAGTTTTTGGGTTCCCTTATAAAAACAAGCATTTCAAGATTAGAAGTGGCACCGCAAGCAATGCTCATGAAGCAGGAGATAACGAGACTGGGAGGGAATGGACCACAAGCTCTCCATACTGAAAAGCTTGGGCTTAGGTCCTGTTTTCTAAGGTTTCAGTGTCATTTTTTTGACCTGACAAGAGGATCCCACAGTGATCATTGAGCCAGGGCAGGGGCCTGTATGAGGGTGAGAAGATCTCCCAGAGTGACCCTTCCCCATGAAGTGAGTGTTTGGGCAAGAGGAGGTCCACAGACAAGACAGGCAGCCAGTTCAGGAGGCCACACAAAAGAGGAAGTTGGAGAGGTACAGAACCAAGGCCTGGACACCTGGAAGCTCAGTAAACAAGGCCTCATCACACTGGTGGAAAGTTCTTGCCCATCTGCAAGAGAGTCATACCCTGCGAGAGCCCTGTTCCGTGCTCCCAGCTCCAGGAGCCCCACTGCCACGTCAGACATCACCAATTGTAGCATCACTGGTGGATTTCAACTTGGCTGAGATGCAGTCATTTTTGTGCATAAAAACTCTCAACAAAAGCATCTCCTTGGCAGCTCTTTCCAGGGAACCCTCTCAGGATCACTTGCCTGAGAGGTTTTTTTGTTTTTTTGCATCTAAATAAATGTTGCTTTCTACTTTTGCTCTACCATAAATACTTTTACTCAGTCCTCTTTTGGCTCTTCTGGATTGAGAGAAGAACCTACCAGTTGGATGGCATAATATCTAGTGTCAAAAGTCAGTTAGTGGCTTCCTTTATATTTTTTTTTTTTACTGGGCATAGTGCCTTCACACTGAGTTACAAATATCCTCAGCCTTTTTTCTAAATTGTAGTTTTAATTTTGAGACAATAACTTGGTGAGTTGTTAAATAGCCCAGGCTGAGTTTACACTTACAATTCTCCTGCTACTAAAGCAGCACATATTATCAGGTCTGAAGTTTCTTTTGAAAAGTGAATATTAGTGTTTTTCATGTCCTCATGCTCTAAAGTGAATGTATGAAGGAATATTCTTAGGACCCCTAAGAACATAATTTAATTGCATTCCATTTTACAAGCATTTGGCTTAATTAGGGTCTAGACATGAGTATAAATGATTGCTGTTTACAAAGTCAGCTTTCATGTGTAAACATTTCTGTTGATTGTAGAATTAAGACATCCAGATATTTATAAACATTTTAGAATACAAAATGTCAAGTCATGTTGCTCAAATTTAATAAAAATAGATCTAATGTACTAACCAGGAAAAACCTTGTCTTTTTTTCCTCTAAATCATTTTGTACATGGAAAAATCCTAAACTGTAAGGTATGGTGGTGTCTTAAATTGTATTTTATTCACTAAATGAAAGTATACTGTTGATTTGATTAAGAAGAAATTGAAAAATCAACTGTTTTAGAGGATGTCTCCAGCATGCCTGGCCAGCCCTATGGAGAGGACAACACTCCTGGGTTAAGTGTGTGGCATTCATACAGTGGTTGAGAGATTTGTTGAACATCTGTTACATGCAAGGCAGAAGAGTTTACAAGTATTATGTTATTATCATTAAATATTTACAACCATGTCACGAGGAGAGATTATAATGTCTGGTGCTTTACGGATGAAAACAATCCAAATTCAGAATGGTCAGTACAAGCTGGGGTTCAAGCCATCTGTTTGGTCCACGGGCTAAGCTCTCGGTGCAGCAACACACTTCCAGGAACAAATAAAATGCAGCTAACAGAGCAGTATCCAGGCTGTGTATGGGAGAACACTAAAATGAAAGTTTACAGAAGCAGACAGTAAATCCTAGGGCAACACCAACCATATTCTAGTGCAGCACTTCACAAACTTAATATGCAAAGGAATCCCCTGAGAATGAAGGACTCTGTTGAATTGCAGAGTAAGATTCAGTAGATCTGAGTCAGAGGCTGACAGCTTTCTATTCTACCAGTTCTCTGGTACATCAGGACTTCTGGTCCTCCAATCATTTTAAGTAGCCAGGTGCAATTGCACGAAGAGTGGTTCAGCACCACGGACAGCAGAACAGGTGGCTGCAATCACATTCTGTCATTTCAGCCAGTCTCTACTGTCCCTGAGTAGACTCCTAAAGCACACAGCCAGAGTAATTTGAAAAAGTCCTTCTTAGGGTGTTGTCAGCCATGAGGTGATCAATCATGGTTTGAACAAGGATGTCTCCCGAAGTCCTCATTGCTTCATACGCAAGGATTGTGGGAGGTAGTTGAAACACGGGGGTCATATAACTGACTTGCTGTCGGAAGATGGGGCCTTTTAAGAAGAGTTGGCACATGGGAGTGTGACCTGGAATGGTTTACTTCCCTCTTCTGTTCCTTTCTTCTCACTCAGATTTACAACCTGAGCAGCCTTCTTTCACCTAGACCCTTCCACAATACCAGTTCTGTGTTTAGGACAACAGTTCTTGGACAGAAAGTTCTGAAACTCTGGGTCAAAATAAATGTTTTTTTCAATTCAACTTTCAGGTGTAGGGGTATGTTGGATATTTTGTCCAAGAGACCAAAAAAAAAAAATGACAAAGACATGATCCTTCCATTCACACAAATATACATCTTTCTAGAGGACAGAATAGGGCCTTCAGAGAAAACAAGTGCTTCTTCCAGGATTTTTAAATGATATGTTGCCATAACCCTCAAACACAAGGAATCTAATTGGGCTTATAACTTAATAAGGAAGTTAATACTGAATTTATAAAGTATTTAAGTAGCAGTATTTGGCCTAATATTATAAACCATTTATTTCAGAGGGATTAGCACTCTCACTTGCACATTTGATAAATAGCAATTAGTAATCTTTTTGCTGCTAAGTCTACTGAGCTACCAGTCAACTGCACATAATGAAAAAGAAAATTGACAAAGTGCTCTTCAAAAATCACAGTGAAATAGAAAATGACCTTAATTTAAAAATGCATTTTCATTATCTTTTGCTTTCTGTAGCATTTCTTGCACCTCTCTTATTTTCAGCATGGAACCAGGGAGTTCACTTCCCTTTTTGCTTTTGCTCTTCTTTGCTCCCTACCTTGAAGTAACAGCCACAGCTATCAACCATGGTACCTTGGGGACTTTAAGACTTAAATCAATTTTCTGCACAGCTGGAGGAAGATAATTCAGGTAAAACTTTCACAAACAATTCCACTTGTTTTCCACTGAAGACAGTTTTAATTTTCTGATTGAGAGCCAGACTTAGGACACTACAGGTTACATTCTAGCTAGAAAGAGGGTATACACAGTTAAGGAAAAGCCACTTCAATCTATTAGGCTTACATTTATAGTGTCAAGAATGACCATGTTGGTCTTTATAATTGGGAATTTTTCTCAAGTTAATTCTTGGTTGAGTCCCTGACATCCAAATTCAGAATAAAGAGATCTCTTTCACTGGCCATAAGAATATGCTCATTTCTTTGAACCTTATTAGGTTGAAAGGGTTAGCTGTGTTATAACATCAAAACAAGTTTGGTGTGTGTACATATGTATGGGTGTGTTACTCGTTTTGAAGTATGTGTGTAAAGGACCTATATGACTAATAAGAACACAAACACACACACACACACACATATATATATATATATTTCCATGAATATTATAACATTTTTGAATAACTGCTTTCGTTCTCTACTTAAGGAATGGAGGAAATGAAATTCAAAGTTCTGTGGTTATTAGGGTCTTAGATTATAGACACTCCCTCCCTCCTATGTACTCTTCGAAGATGAACTTATTCCAGTGGAAATCTACCAATCTCAGAAGGACACAGAAAAAACTACGTATGGAGAACAATGTGGCTTTTGACGGTGACACTAACAGTTGATTCTCAGTCATTATTTCAAAAGTGGCTATGGAGCTAAATTCAAAATCCATTACTGGCATGGCATACTCATTGGGCTGTTCTCAGATGGAAAAATATTGGCCATTAGCAAAGATTAAATAATTTACCTGAGCTTGCCTTCAGCACTCAGCGCTAGGGAAGGATTTATAACTGATGTCGTGCAAATTGCTGCGCTAGTGAACTGCAGATATGCCTCTATTTCTAATTGTCTTTTGCCGATCCCATCTAGTGCATCTTTCTTCCTTTTTTTTGGTTGAATCCCTGAAATATAAGTTACAGTGAAAAAAACCATTGTAAATGGCCATTCGAGTGGCTCGTTTCCTCTTCCACTCCTTTTTAAAGAATGTTCAACCACTCCATGCCTAAAACGTCTAGATGACTCTTTTGAGTGGCTCACTGCCTGTTTTACATTGGGTGTCATGTTAAATAATCTCTCTGGACACTATGAGCCTATTATTCTTTCCTGGACGCTAATAAGGACTACAGGCTGTGTCGTCTCTCAAGAGCTTTGTACAGACATGTAGCTCCGGGCTATTCTCATAAAAGGTAAAGGTAACAACTAAAAGGCTTCCTTTGGTGGGATTCCTCGAAAAATGAAAAGCAACCCAAAGAGCACCGAGGAGCTGGTGTGAGCTGAAGACTACCAAGGGGGGCTCCGGAATAACATTAGAACTGTAGACGGTCCACAAGGTGTCATTTCTTCACCTCGCTCCAACTTCTTTAGTTTGCTTTCCTTTTAGTTTTATTTTTCTGAGTCTTCACTCTCAGGTACTATTTTGTTTTAACGTGGATTTTTTTTTTCCATGAATTCCCCCCCCACACACACACACACCAGGGTTCAATATATTTTCTACGTCCAGAAATAGATTTTTCTTGAAAATGAGTCAGAAGCCCCTCCACGGAACCACACACACACACACACACACACACACACACACACACTACCACAAACAGTATTTGCCTTCTTGTCCATCACTTGAAAATATCCAGGGAAGGACACACAGGTTCATCACACGGCATACAGCGGTGGGTGTGCGTGGCTGGGCTGCATGGCAGGGTATCCAGGGATCCAGAGTTTTGCATAAGACTTGATGTGCTGGGCTGACCTCCCCGCACATAGTTCTCACGCTGGTCGGTCCGCAGTTCGAAGTAACTAGCATACTGCTTCAGTGTACGAACACAGTAGTATTCATTGGTATTTGCCAGCAAAAAACAATAACCAGAGCCTCTCTTTGGCGCCGACGTTTGGAATTAAACATCAGCGTAGCTCGTCTGAGCCCCTCCTATCCGATTCGCTCCTGTCCCCGCCCTCGACCTCGCCCCCGTTTGCTTGCTGCTTCTTCGCAGGAATTGGACCAGGCGGGGTCGCAGTAGCGTCTGCTCCAGGCCGGCCCGGGCCGGTTACTCGCGCAGTCCCGGCGAAGCCGCCAGGGGGACCCCGACCGCCTGGGAGGCGCGGATCGGAAAGCGGCGAGGGGCGTGGAGCCGAGGGTCGGCGGCGCCTGCTCAGAGCCAAGCAGGATCGCCGGGCTCCCCGCGCTCCAGGTTCGCATCTGGACCCGGTTCTCGGCCGCTGCCGGCCGTGGGTGTGTCCGCCTCGGCCCGGAGAGGAGCGCCGCTCGCGGGACTTCTTCGACAGAGCCCGGTTCGGTCCGCGGGCTTTCGTTCTTAACTTCGCGCCCGCGGCGCCGGCGGTGGTGGCGGGGTCGGGGTCGGGTCAGGGTCGCACCTGGCCGGGTCCCCACCCCGGCGACGCCAGGAGCATCCCCGCGTGCGCGCGCCGGTCAGGGGCTAAGGGAGGGGGCGCTGCGCTGGGATCCGTGGGGAGCGGAGCGGAAAACTTTCCCTCTCGGTCGGGGTCCCTTTGTCTCCGGGCGGCGGGGCGACGCCGCAGCCGCCCCCGCCTCGCCCGGGGCCCCCGCAGCCTGCCCGCGCCCCGCACCGCCCCCGCGCCTGACGCAGCCGCCGCCCGCCAGGATGGGGAGCGAGGGCGTCGCGCCGCGCCGAGACCCCCGCTGACGCCGCACCCGAGCCCCGCGGCCGCCAGAGGAGCCCCGCGCACAGGTGAGGGCGGGGTACGCGCGGAGTTGGGCTGCTGAAGTTTGGGGAGTCCTCCGAGCCCTCCGCCCGTTCCGACTCCTCTTCGGGGCGGCCCGGGCAGCGGAGCTTGGAGCGCGGCCGGGTCTTCAGCGGGCGGGCCGGCGAGCGGCGCCTCCTTTGTCCCGGCCCGGGGTCGGCGCGCAGCTCGGCTTCGGAGCGCAGCGCTGCGCAGGTGGTGCCGGCGGGTGCGGTCACCCGCGAAGCTGAGAGGGCGGAAATCCAGCGCTCTCTGGTCCCCGTGTAGGTGCGTCCTAAGGAAAGGACTGGGCTTCCAGCGTTTACTTCCTGAATCGTTCTTTTGCGATGTTTAATTGTTGGAGCTCACGCTTCCTATTGTGTAGGTGCAAAGCTCTGTGCGTGTATTTACTGCACTTAGAGAAGTTGTGTGCGTGTGTGTATGTGTGTGTGTGGGAGCGCGCAATAAAAGCATTTCATTGCTTAGTATCAGTTATCTTTGATAATGTCAGAGGGAAAGGTAGATGCCTGCCCCTTAATTCCATATATCTATATCTATATCCATGTATCTATATCTATATCTGTATCTTTATCTATTTATCTATCTATCTATACTGGAGAAATTGGAATTGGCCCCTGTGCAGTGTAAACCACAGCACAATTTTGGTATGCTACAAAACTGAATGTGTTCGGCTCACCGCGACTTTTCCACCGCAGACCTTCGGAAGTATTTATGAACAACAACAGCCTAGAGAATAGTTCAGAAATTGACACGTATTCTTAGTTTTCCTCAGTAAGGGTGTTGCGCTCTTTAGGTTTCGCCAGCATACGGCGTTCGGAGGCATGCCTTCTGGAGCGCTTCCTGCGCATACTGCCAATGCCTTAGGAAGCTATTTCCTTTCATGGCTTGTCATTTCTTCAGTTCCTCAGAACCACATAAAATGACCTTCAGTGAGTTATTTGGCTACTAATACGAGACCACATTACCATCTTGAGAAAAGCCGGTCAACTCTTGGAACTCTTTGCATTTTACTTTATTTTCCTACTTGTGTGTATCTGTACCAACGCATCTGATTGTAGTTTCATGCTTTTCACACAGCTCAAGCAGGCTTGTCTCTAACAGAAAATAATGCTTCAAATAAGTGGAGTCTGTAATTGAATGTTTTAGCAATTTAATGTTTTGAGATTTTACTATGAAAGAATGTATGCATTATTGAGCTCTTAATACTTTTGCTCTGACAAAGTCCTACTAGAGAGCGCGTAATGGTGGATTAATTTAGCTATAATTTGTAGCCCTGCCTGTAATTATCTTTGTATCTATCCTGGGAAAGCTTTTGGTAAAGGGAAATTTGATGCCTAGGAAATCTCTGTCTGATTTCTAGGCATTTTGCAAAGCAGTACTTCACCTGTTGCTTTTGAGGCAGGTCTAGCTAAATAAAGCATCTGAAAACATCCTCAGTCAGAAAGGGCGGATCAGCAATGGTCAGTTTCAAGTGGGATGGCTTCATTTGTTTTAACTTAGAAGAATTTTTAGTGATGCCTTTGAATGCTCCAAGAGTTAGAGAGCTATATTTGGACTTGTGTAGCTTTGGAATTTTGACAATAGTTTACTGCACAGAGAAAGATAACTACTGACATACAAGGAAGTGGGGCTGAGCAAACTGGTTAAACTGATTCCCATACGTACTGTGAGTATAAAGGAAAAGAAATTCATACTGAGTTTACAGAAATAGATAAAACCAAAGCAATAAGCATATGGCACCTTTTATGTTCTGAAACAGAGCTAGAAGGTAAAAAATAGTAAGTCCTCCTAGGAAGGACTAAGCCTTCACAGTACTTACTTAACAGGACGCAAAACTTAAAAGAGGAGGCAGTATACAGACACGCTGCACATAGCGTTACTCTGCCTAAATAGGTGGTACTATAGGGAGTCTTTGGTCGGGTAAACTAAATTTGGGAAAAATATTTTTTGTAGGGACAGAAAAACAAAGCTGCAATGAGATAGATCCTTCGTTGTAATACAGAATATTTGCAGTTCTGTCACGGGTCTAGCTGCTTCTTCCTGGAATTAAAGTGTATTTTTTTCCATGAATATCTGATACATGTTCACCCCGTGAAGGATGTTGCTTGGTGGGCATTTGCTGGGGTACCTTGAATAAGGCAGGCTGCAGGGTGGATCTGACCAACGGTTTTTCCAAATTTCAGAGAACTGGTACAGGCTGGGTACTGGTATAGTGGGGCTTAAAGGCATTGGATGGGGGCTTGTCAACCTGACTCTATCTCTGAGTGTGTGGCCCTGCACAAGTTTCTTGAATGTCATAGTCTTTACTGCCCTCAGAGGTGAAGCAGAGACTTTGGGTTGGTGACATTCACTTTCTCTTAAAATGCTGTGTAAGTGAGTTCTGGTGGAATTGGGGACAGCAAGAAATCAGAATGTGTGTATCTGTGTGTGAGAGGTGCAGTTCACAGGGTTAGGTCTGGAGGGAGGCAGGATGGACCATGCGCCGGATGTAGGAAAAGGGTCTTGGTAGGAAACAGTGCAGGTCTGGCCCTAGGTGCCTGGCTTATGATTGATTATGCGAGCTGAGAGTACATAAAACAACAGATAGCAAATTTCACTTGGTACTTGCTGGTTTTCCATTAATTTTCACAAATAATGACAATTGATTTTCAGAACAACCCTCAGAGGTAATTAGAGCAGAAAGCTGGTGAAGCTAAGACTGGTACTGCAAAGCACGTTTGCACCCCTACGCTCCACTGCCTCTTTGCAAGATTTATAGAGTTGGGAGAACTACAGTGTGCTTTGGAAACCGAGAGTAAGCAGAAGAAGGTGATTAGGTTGGCATCGGGATTTGGAGGACGTTGAATCTCAGAGTACAGTTTTAGGTTCTGAAAGACAGGAATCTTCCATTATGAGACCGAGACCTCCCGGACACCCTGAATTTGGATTATTGATGGGTGCTGTTGGGGCTCCCGTCCTGTTCCCTCTCATTTTATCTTCTTCTACCTCCCCAGCAGAATTTTAGGGATTTGATGGTCACAGAATCCTTGATAGGACTCTTCCAAGAGCTTTGAGTGTGTCTAAAAAAAGGAAGTAATTTACATTTCATATACAGGGGAGGAATTCTGAGTTACTGCACTCTTAATTACTGGGTTGTATTCTAGGCTCTGGATGTAGTTTGGAAACTTTGTCATCAGAGCTGAAATTCCAGAGGAGGTGTAGGAGTGTAGCGAGGTGTGAAGACGCAGATCTACGCAGTCTACTTGCTGTACTCTCCTCACGCTGTCCTGGGCATTAATTGCACCGAGGGTGGTCAGATGCCCCACAGCGTTGCTGTACGCCGTATTCTTGTGGAAGGGAGTTATGATTCATTTCATTATAGGTGTAACTAACCTAATTTTATTTATTTATTTATTTTTGCATTTTGGGGAAGGGCCTACAGGATATTCAGGGTGTCACTACACTAGATTGGACTCATAGTGATTCACCTGTTTACAGCCTCCCAAGAGCTGGGATTATAGGCACACACCACCACGCCCAGGGATTGAGCTCCTAGCCCCTGTGCCTGCTTTCAAGAGCTTTAATCCACTAAGCTATTTGGCTGGCCCTGATGAACCTAAATATAACTAGCTTAAACGAGAAAGGTTCATGGGTTGGTGCAAATGAAAAATTCAAAGAGAACCTTGATTCAGTCATGACTAGCGCCACAGACTCATGGGACTTTTTTTCAGGATTCTGTCTCTTCATTTCTCAGCTCCACTTTTCTCAGGATCAACTTTCCTCTGATGTCCTCTTCATATGTACAACGAAAGACCACTGTTCATATTTCTGGGGTGGCAAGATAGCTCAGCGGACTAAGCACTTGCTTAGGCAAGCGCAGGGACTGGGGTTCAATCCTTGGCACCACATGCCAGGCCGACCTTGTCCCTGGGCAGCCAGCCACCGAGTCTGGGCATGGTGGTACACATCTGTAATCCCGGGACTGGGGAGGCTGAAAACAGGAGGATCTACGAGTCCAAGCTATGCAGTGAGACCTTGTACCAAATACATAAAAAAAAAAAAAAAAGGTCTACGCCTAAGCTCATGAGGTAGAGTCCATAAGAAAGAGAGGTCCTGCTGCTTCCTGATCCTGTTGCTTCCTGACCCCGTTGATCCAATTCTCATCGAGGGATTCTGACTGGCCTGGCTTGGTGGTCACTGAATCCGTCTCTCTGTCTAACAAGACTGTTTCTGAGAGTCTCAGGCTCAGTCGTGTGCCCAGCCATGTGGTGGCACATGAGGAAAGTGGGCTGATGCCATTGATATCACACAGAGTTATGGTTCTCCAAGCAAATGATGCTGCCCATTAAACAGTGTGCGTGCCACCCGATAGAAGTGCCATGTCCCACGTAACGATGTGGAGTTAGCATAGAGGCAGCTCAGGTGCTCGAAGGCCTCCAGTTCTCACAGGCAGACCCTTTCTTCCAACCAAGACAAATCTCAGTGATGAAATAATGCCTTCTGGTTTGAACTTTGTCAGACGCAGCCTGTTTTGCGCTGTGTTACCGACTGAGGAACTGATGATTTCTCCATGTCTGTGTGCTTTGAGTAAATACCTACATGCCTCATCTCCAGCCCACTGGTTTTGCTTGCAGAATCTTGCCCCAATCCATGATCATGGTATTGAAGACTTTTATTTTGGCATTTCTAGAGCAGGGAAATTTTGAACAGGGAAGTGAAGTGAGGACCACAGAACTATTAAATTCATTGGATTTGTTGGAGGTGGAAGAGGGGAGCTCCGGGCACAGATTTTGGGGCATCCCTTAGGAGGCATAAAATGATTGGTCCTGGATTAGAAAGTTGGCAAGAAGAACGTGTGAGCGGCGCTGTGAACCACTGCCAGGGTGGAATGTGGGGGTGAAGGGACACCTGCAGTGTTTGTGGAATGAAATGGGTTAGAAGGGACCAGCACAGGAAGACAAGCTGGGCTAGGAGGAGAAGTGACCACATGTGTGGAAGACCAAAAGTCCTAGAGATAGGTGTAGAACTGATGCTATTGAAGACCTACCTGGTAAGGCAAGTGCCAAGTTGTGTGCTTTCCATTCATTGTATTATTTAAACCACACTAGAGCCCTGAAAGGGAATATAATAACTCACTTAAGATTTGTAGTCATTAAGTGATAAAGCTGCATTTAAAACTGAGCAGTTTGACATCAGGGCTTGGTTTTAACCACTGTGTGCTATTTCTCGGGCCCATGGTCACAATCCACCATTCCAGACCTAACTGCCTGGGCT
This sequence comes from Tympanoctomys barrerae, assembly GCA_002564285.1. Lineage (NCBI taxonomy): Eukaryota > Metazoa > Chordata > Mammalia > Rodentia > Octodontidae > Tympanoctomys > Tympanoctomys barrerae. The sequence continues at coordinate 15,435 of NDGN011447125.1, forward strand.
CACCAGGCCTTCTCATGTGCAGCCAGAGTGCTAGACATCCAGGTCAGGCAGAAGATGAGGAACAGAGGTTAGCAGGCAACGGTGCAGTGTCCATGCTCAGAGACAAGCTGGATATGAGTGCCTCGCAAGGAACAGCACATGTGCAGATTCTGGGTTTGGAGCTTGGCCAAAAGTGAGGCAAGGAGACTGGAGCAGAATCAGGAAGTTGAACAGGTGGGTAGATCAATAGAACAAAGGGGTTGGGTTGTAGATCGGAGATCTGGAACTCTACCATCTGCCCTGACTTTAAATATTCTTCCTGGTGCAAGTCAATAAGAATATGGAACAAGAGGCCCTTCAGAGGGAGAGAGAGTTCTATTAGCTGTCAGGCACTGTGAGGGAAAGTAGAACTTAAATCTGTAGAGTGTCTGCTGGATGCCTTAGATATACAGTCTCACAAAATCTTCACTGCAGTGCTGGGCGGGTAAGTATCCCCCACCACCCCACTTTCTGAGCAGGAAATGGAGGTCTGGAGAGGTTCCGTTTCCATGCCTGAGTTCCTACTGTCAGAGTAGAATGTGAAGGAGCTGGCAGGGAATGCTAGGTCTGTCCCATTCCATAGTTTATCCTGGAGCTTTAGGAAGTCACCCTGGTCCTAACAGGGCAGGTCAGTTTTAAGTCTGAGAGGGATAGAATTGGGGGAGTCAGCAGAGGGCTGTGGTTGGGAAGCAAGATGGGGAGCTCACTTTTAAGACATCTGAGCATGAAGTCAGAGCGACTGTTTGAAGAGAGTTGTCCGGCAGGATTATATTCAGCTTTGGCTGAAAACTTAATAGTCTAGTAGGTTTTCCCCCTCAGTTGAAGGATCTCTGTCATTATGCAGGGTAGACACATCAGCAAGTCAGATGTGTGTGAGGCTTAATTTTAGTCAATGATTTCCATTAAAGAGAAGGGACCTCTGCCAACGGCCATGGCCTGAAGTTACCTGTTTGCATGTAGATGCCTTACCCTATGAACTGAGAAGAGTAAGAGATACAGAGTGAGGGCAGGGAGAGAGTAAACCAGCATATGCTGAATGTGGTAGGTATGCAGAGCACACACTTGTTATAAAGATTTACACAGGAAGGTGCTTTGGGAAAGATTTACTGATAGAATACAGATGACATCGTATCATTCCTCAACAAGTGAAGGGCAGTTTGGATCTACAAGATGTGCAACTAGTTGAGTGTGCAAAAAACTGTATGTGTGTGTGAGGGATAAGTAGAAGGTTACTGAGAAGGTGGATGAAAATAGACATTTGTGAGAATCTCATAGCCCATTTGGTGAAGTAGAACAACAATACATAAAAGTCTTAAACCAACACACTTGGATACTATGGTTTTAGGGTTGAAACTCTTTCAGAGAGCAATCGAGAACACGGTGCTAGCTGTATTATGAAATTGGACTTAATGGCCCCAGCCAGACATCAATGTTACAGCCACAGAAAGGAATGGACCCGTCTAAGAGTGCCCGAAGTGAACCAGGAGAGGCTGCTTACGGGAGGTGAGTTCTGATGACTATGCTCAGGCAAAGAGACGACCGGAAGGAATTTCAGGCAGGTCGAAGAACCCCCCAGGGCCTTCATGCTGAGGACACCTGGAGCTCACCTGTGGTTGAATACACTGTTTGCAGGAGAGAGAGTGTTCACCATAGAGAGATGTAGTGCATCTCAGTTAGAGACCTTCCTGGTATGACTTAGCCTTGTGTTCAGTGGTTCAGGAGAAGGCTTTCTCTAGATTAAAGCAGGTATAATCCTGTGATTCTATATCTCAAGGAAACATATTGGAAGGCGGCAGGATCTGAAGGGCTGTTTTTGATAAAAAGGCAGATGTCACTCAGGGAAGCCAGCTGTGAGGATGTTTGGCCAACCCAGAGGTCAGGCAATGTCCATGTTTTTGTTTCCATTGAATTATGAGAATTTTTTTGAGACTGGGGATCAAGTCATAATGTAATAAGGCAGCCAACTATAAATGAATGCTTGTAATGCAATGAATAAAGCTAGTAGAGATGAAAAGAATATTGGAGATTAGTGAAACAAAAATAACACAAGCTCTTTTGTAAATAGTGAGCTAATCACAGAGGTGCTGAAAGGCAAATATTTTCCTCTTGAAAACGAGCATCTTTCATTTGAAATGCAGGGTGAATCCAGAGACAGTCGGTACTTTGTCAAAGCTGGTGCTGGCATAGGCAAGAGACAGACTTTGACTCACTTGGGGACACAAGTCAGATCAATTCAGTGATCATATATGTGTAAATATTTGTAATATCATAGTTACTTATTAGAGTTTCTCAAAAGATAGTACTGTTTATAACTGCAAAAGCACTACCCACTTTGATTAAACATTTTAGAAAAATTTTTAAGTACTAAAAATTCAGGAAGAAAATGTACCTATAATCTTATGACCCAAAGGCACACATAACAGTTTAGCATTTCTTTCTTCCTTATTTTTAAAGAATTTTCTTTCCAGTAGTTAAGATAGCAGCCTGTTTTGTTTGTCCAGCCTATCATGCTAAAAACATTTCCCAACCTCTCTACAACTTCATTAAAGTCTGTATAATATTGGATCTTATGAGTATGTCATAATTTATTAACTGCTCTCTTAAAATTGGGCCTTTATACTATTTGCAAATATTTATGCTATAAATAGCACTTTGAGGAAATCTTTGTTCAGATTTCAGATTAATGCTTTTTTAAATGACAAGGGTTATGTGTATATTTGCATTCTACCTTATATATGTCTATCAGATTATTTCTTTAAGCAAAATCTAGTGAAGGGTGGTTCCTGGGTCAAATGTTTTAACAGTTTTAAGACTCTATATTTGTTCTCAAGAGTGAAGGTGACCGACAGTTTATGCAAATACCCCTCACCATGTGCTTACCAGTTTGGTTTTATGTTTATCTTTGTTTTTAAGAAGATACTACATTATGCTGGTTGCCCACTGTTACCCAGAATCCTCTTGTAGAGTGCAGACTGGTAAAATACTGTGATTAAACCCTTCAGTTCACTTTTAGAAACTTATAGGTGTTTCACCGTCGGGCCTGTTAGAGACAAAATGAGCTCCTGAGTGATTTCTTGAGAGCCGGGGGTCCTCCTCTCTGGTGGGGGACTCTTCAGACCCTGGTGTGGAGCAGCCTGGGAGAACAGTGGCTGTGGGACAGGGGCCCTGGTTGTGGCCCATCCCCCCACCACCTGCGTTCCCAGAATCCTGCCTAGGTAAGGCCTGGTCTGCACCTGTTTGGTCCTGCTGGAATCCCCGGCTGCTGACCAGGAAGTGAGGTATTAAAGTACTTGATTGTCCTCTGGAGAACCTCTCCTCTGTGAGTCATTAATTTTCCAAAAACAAATCAAAGAAAAAGCCTGGATTTCCTGTTTTTACTCTTCTAAAGAAAAGTGAATCACATCATGGTATCCAATTTTCATAGTGGTGAACTTGGATTAAGTCCACAAGAAGGAGGAATTTGGATCATGTTTCAATTTCTCTAGGTTTTTGTTATCTTGAAACACCGCCCAAGACTACAAGGGAACTATTAAACTTACCGCCAGAGTCACTTTTAAGTTTTGACTGCCAGTTTCAACTTGTCAAAAATACTGTTTTTTCTATAACAATAATTCACATCTGAAATAAAAATTATTTTAACTTTCTTATATACATTGAGGAAAAAATAGTATAAGTTTTATGCATCTCAGCCAGTAACATTGGACAAAAGTATGTACATTCGTTTGCTGAACAAAAAATTCTTTAGGGAGATTGATTCAGTAGATACTGTTAAACTATACTTGTGACCCGTTTTGTGAAATGTGAGACATCTAATGCAGTGATAACAGAAAAAACCCCACATTCTATAAGTTTATTATTTCTTTACTGATAAGATATGTGAAGACTAGGCATGGTGGCTTGCGCCTGTAATCCCAGCTCTTGGGAGGTTGTAAACAGGCAGATGACTACAAGTCTGATCTAGTAGTGAGATCCTGAACACCCTGTAGACCCTTTCCTAAAAAGACAGAAAATAAATAAATAATAAATAACAATAAAGAAAATATAAATAATAATAAATAAATAAAATAATAAAGAACAATAAAGTTTGGGGACAACATGCTCAGGCTCCCCTCCAGTCCCCCTCTCTTGGATAGGAGCTTTCTTTTCCTCAATAAATATATTCTGCTCATTAAAAAAAAAAAAAGATATGTGAGCGGTTTGATGATGTGCGTAGGGCTTGATTGAGCTTTGTAAGCTTGTTAATAAGTGATGCAGCACAGTTGTGTGTGCTCATACCTGGGGGCTGAGGTAGAAGTCAAAACAAAGGTTGGGATACAATTTGCATTCTAGATGGAGGTGACAAACGTGACAGGAGAAAGGAGCAAAGCCACCTGAGGGGGGGGGGAAGTGCTTGCAGAGGTGGAAGTCAGGGTGTCTGACATTCTGGCGGGAAGGTCAGGGAAGCCCTTGGGGACAGCAGGCCGGAGCTTGCTGGATGCTGCAGTCCTCTGTACTTGAGGAGGAAGGGAACATGGAGATTTTGGGGGGCATTACAAGTAGGGGTAAGGTTAAGAGCGCAGCCTGCTCTCTCTCGGAAGGTGGATCCAGAGAAGGGAAGCACATTCCTTGGTGGCTACATTCAAGTTGTGCCGGGCCTCAGTCTTTGGCTGAAGATATTTTATATATAGTTTGCCCACCTTTGAAGGACTTGTAATGTAAACAAAAGTAGTACATATAAACATGTGTAAACACAAACATAGATAACCAAGTGCAATACATGTTAAATAACTATAAATAAACGTAAATCTTTGCACACAGTGCACAGCTTTGTAAGGCCCCCACAGCTGCTTTTCTTATTTGACGCTTATTTTTTTT
>NDGN011447126.1:0-15774 GCA_002564285.1 Tympanoctomys barrerae
AAAAAAAAAAAAAAATCAGTTGTAGAGCACTTGGTTAGCATGTGTGAGGCAGTGGGTTTGAGGCCCAGCACAGAGAGAGAGAGACAGACAGACAGATAGGCAGACAGACATTCAGTATGAATTAGCAACAAGACCACAAGATTTTTCAAGTGAAATCGTAGGCAAAGGGTGGACATACTATCACCTCTTCTGCATGAGAATTTCAACTTCCGCTAACTATCTAGCTCTGACGCTCTGAATACCTGACAGAAAGGAAACGTCACCATTTCAGTGGGCCACACTGTTCACAGCAGCATCAGATTTGATCGGTGGACTGCATTTGAACTGGGGATTTTCTGTCTGAACCTGAAATACCCTAAGACTTTGGGAAATATCCCGTGACTCGGGAGCGCTTGAGTGACATGGCTACTGGGACCCAGGAATGACCGAGATGTGCATTACAAGAGCTGATTCCTCTAAGTCCGAATGGTGGTTCCCATCCCTGCTGAGTGTGGGTCTCATCACTTTATGCTTGCTGCCACTTGGAAGTGAGGGGCACAGAAAAATGGCCCCCAAGGAGCCACGGAAGAGACACAGGCGTCGCCCGTGTCCTCCTGGCACACTCTAATAATGTGCATCTGATGCTCATTGAGACCTGACAGAAAACACCAGTCAGGCACAGCAGGAGGAGCCTTTTGTCTTAATGAATATTTGTTATCCATAAACTAATCATTCTCCTCTTGCCCTTATAAATACATTGGAGTCCCTTGTAACCGTTAGCACAGTGATCGGTAGGTGTGAGCCAGTGAGTTTAAGTGCCTGCAGATAATTACTTTTCTAAAATAGACAAAAGGATCCCTCCTGAAATCTTATTTACATAATGAATCTATTCAGCCAACCCCATTCTCGTCTAAATTACAAACAATATAGCCTCGGCCATGCAAGAAGTCTGAATCAGCTGCAACCAAGAGAGGTTCACGCGCAGCTATAGCAAACACATGCTCCTGGCCCTCCTGCAGGCTGGTTCTCCTGGCTCCTGGGCCAGCGGAAGGTCATGACACCCTGCCCCATGAGGGTGCAGGTACAAATGGGTTCACGAAAAACAATACAGAGGTCTGAAAGCAGAGACGCACACTGACGATACTCTAGGTGTGTGCTGGAGACAACAACAGGAGAATTTGCAAAAGGAGTATGTTGTGAGATGATCACAAATAGTATATTTGCATTGAGGCAGGACCACCAAAGGCAAGTCACGTCAGTAACAGGATAGAGTAATGCCAATTAGAAAGAATGAGAACTAGACATGCTATCCACACACACACCAGCACAAACAGAGGTACGCAAGGATTGATAGCAGTGTTAGCAGTGACAGTGGCTCTCTCTGGCAAGGAAAAGGCAGGATTTTACCTTTTATTGCTTACATTATATAGTGTGTGTATTTTCAAAATAAAGATGAGTCTGGGAATTGCTTCGGTAATTAAAATCATAGTTTAAAATTACCTTTAAAGAGGATTTTTCAAAAAAGATCCAGAAAATCCCTTTTTAATACTGAGTTCCTCTGCATTGAAAATGATTCCATTTATTACATTTTACCTCATTCATATCCTGTGACAAGAAAGGGCAAGTTATTGTATCCTAGGCAGATAAATGAGGGAACATACAGGCATAAAAATCACTGCACATGCAAGTGCTATTAAGGTGGGGTCCTTAAGACAAAGGTTAGTCTCAAGTTGAAGGACAGAATCTTGAAGACCTCTCCCCTTTAACCTTCTAAATAGAGAACAGGAAGTAATCTGTGTTATTTATTCAGATAACGTGGCCACAAAGCCAGGGAGACACCAAAGACTGGAAGTTAGAGATTCTTGGCAACTTGCCACCACCACATCTGACGCGCCCGCCGGACCACACCGATAGATCCACATCACTGTTGCTTCCCCTTTTTTCCATCATGCCTCCCATAATACCCTTTTAAGATTTGCTCCCTAGTCTCCACCCCAAACTACAAATGAATGTTTAATATCAAATTTTGTTGAAAATGATAGGATATCATTTTACAGGTAAATAACATCCTCTTCTGTCTAATGCCTCATTTTCTTCATCTGTTCATCCAGGGATTGACACTTAGGTGGATTCCACTTCTTGATTACTGTGACTACGGCCAATTATCAGGCCTTAATCAAGAAATGTATTAAGTATTTAAAGAAATGGAAACCCTAACTATGTTGATTTCATCATGGTCCACTGTGTACATCAAATTATCACGCTAAACCCCAAATTATCACACTGCATAAATATATTCATATATATAATTATATTTTATAATTATTAATACAATTATAAAATATACTCATATTTAATATATAATATATTTATTGATTATATAAATATGATATTTATATAATTGAATATGCTTAATTATAGAAATTAAATTTATATAATCTAAATTATAAATAAATTTATATTTATAAAATTTAATTATATAATTTAATATAATTAAATTTACATTTAATTGTTTATATAAATATATAAATATACACATTTAAAACAATAATAATGTGTAAATATATAAAAATTTGAAAATTTAGAGCCACAGATGTTATTATACATACCATATATAGCTCATGTACTTGGTTCTATGTGGGGAACCACAAACTATACAGTACTTTCAGCTCTGTTGGGAATGAGTGCTTTATGTATGTTCCATGTATCTGCTCACAGAACTTTCCATTTTCTATGTTCTTGATAATATTTCCCAAATTGGTGAGATAAGTGGGCTACTGTGGATGGCTGTTCATTTTCTTGCCAGGCTCATTCTGAAATACCAGGGCCTTGACGAAAACCCAACAGACATCTGATCAACACCGTGAAGGATGTGCCTGGGAGCACCCTGGCTAGCAGATCTAAAGCTGGCCTTCCTCCAACCTAATACCTCCCACGTGGTATGGGATGCTTGGAAAATCACAGGGACAAACACACTCTTGAAGGATTCAGGTCTTGTTCAGAAAGTTCCCAGGATGTCTGAAACTCCACTACACCCCATGAGGAAGAAATAAAGGGAGGTCACGGGGTGCCAGGTTAGTAACAGGCTGTGCCCAACAGGACCATGCAGCTGGAGAGAACTAGACAGGAAGGGGGAACAACTCAGCCAAGGAGCTGGAAGTATCTAGGGCTGTGTTCCATGGGACAAAGGACTGACCTCCCAAATTGTGTCATCTATACTGTGATAGGCTCATTCCAAACTCAAAGCTATCCAGAACGGGAAAAGCCATGGATCAGGGGCAAAATAATGACACACTTGAACTACACACACACACACACACACACACACACACACACCTTTCAAGAAATAATGATGTATAGCAATGTATTACACTCCAGGGTGGTCATTTCATTTCTTTAAATGCTGGCCCCAGCCCATTAAAATGATATCACCATACACTAATAGGTCATCACCTTAGATTTTTAAAACATAAATGTATTCCAAAGTCTTTAATGCATGGATGAAAAAGCTCAGACTTTAGAAAGTCAAATCCAAGGTCCTAAGACCACTTTCTTGCAGAACCAGGACCAGGTTACACCAAGGTAAACCCAACAGTCTAGTAATTAGAACTCAACTCAAGGAATTCCCCTCCCTCCTGAATCTCCCTAGTCAGAATTCATTTCTACCCCGGCCCACACTTCTAGGGAATGATTAACACTGTTTGAATATGGTGCCAGGGCCTTGGGTATCTGAGGTAGGCATTCTACCATTGATCTACAGCCCAGACTGTCCTGATTTTTTTTTTGACACCCAAAAGCCAGCTGCCCTGATGTCCCTGTAAACCTAGAGGCACAGTTCCAAGCCCAGTGGTCCATGGCACTGTCCACATCACCAAACTGACCACTCTGCTCCTCTCCTCTGCTGCTTGCTTGCCCTGAGTCCTGCATCCTCAAGGTGGGACAGGAAGTTTTCCTAGAGGAGGGGCTGAGCTTCCTAGCCCACACAGAAGAACCCCGACGGGCAGGCATCATACTTCATGAATCCTGATACACGATTCCCAAAAGACACTAAAAGTGGGTGATTTGGTGCCATTCAAGTCAAATCCTCAGGGCCCTGGGGAAAGGCCAGCATTTAAAATCCAAAGAGCAGCCTGTCTCCCTGGGGCCCTACTTCTAGATTAAAAGATCATGAATCCTAAGAGCCTGCTTGTCAGTCAGCTCCGTCTCTCCTAGAGAGCCCAGCATGAGTGGGGCACGTGAGTGTGAGGCAGCCTCCAAATACCTCTCCCCACTTCCATCTCAGCAGTTTGTACCCTGTCCCTCGGGGGACTCTCTCCACAGTCCTTGCTTTGAGGGCCCACAAGCTCCCAACCTCAATGGCTCTCACAAAACCACAAAAATCAAACTCATCCCATCAGAGATGTATCTGTCCCTGGCTTAAACCACTGAGGTCCCAGGTGTGCTGTATGTCTCCAGTCAGGTTACCCTCAGCAGCTTTGAGGATGTTCATAAAATCACATTTTCCGTGTCCTAGTGCCCGAGGAGGGGGACTCACTCCTATATCAGGGCTCTAAAGAACTATGGGTTTTGCCAAATCCAACCAGGCACCTACTTTTACAAATAAAGTTTTATTGGAACACAGCCACACCTACCTTGTTGGCTATTGTATGTGGCTTCTTTTGCTCCTTAGGACAAAGCTAAGAACACACAGCAGAAACCCTGGCCTGCAAAGCCAACAGTATTTACTACCCGGCCTATTACAGAAGGGTTGCCTGTGTGTACCACACCTGGTGTTCTTAATTCTCAAGTCTCATTTTCATCCACGCCTGGCTCCCAGGCCATGGGGGCCTCGGTCTGTCTGCCAGCTCCCACTGGAGAATGCTTCCTTCCACGCTCAACTGAGATGAGCCTCGGGAACAAAGCCCTCATTACAGAAAAAGAACATCGCAGCAATAATTCTTCACCCTCATCCTATGTTGAATTGATAATATCTTGATACACTGGGTCAAATGAAAGTTGGTACCACTGGCTTCTTTTGATGCATTTCAAAGTGGCTACCAGAACATTGAAAGCTAATCTACACCGCACCCTGTTTCTAGGGACAGCTCTAGGCTAGACTCCACAGGGGTCAGCAGAGGCCTCAGGAAGGGGCCACGTGGTATTTCCGGGTTTGCAGGCCTCACTTAACTCTTCCGTTGTTACACAAAAGCAGCTGCAGACAATTCATACAGGAACGAGCTTGCCCATGTCCTGATACACCGCACTCACAAACTCAGGTCGCTGTCACAGATAGCCTGCACACTTCCTTTGCCAACCGCTTTCTAGAATATTAATAGCATTTTAAAAGGGGTCCAATTCTGGGAAATTCCCTGCTATTCTCTTTTGCAGAATCTTCAGAGAAAAGCCACATTTCACTCAACTAAAGTTGGGAAGGGGGTCCACTGTGGACTCCCGGACCCAGGGGGTCCTGGGGCCACAAGGCGGCCCTCGCAGCCCAGGGACTCTCTACCCCTGGCACCCACCAGCCGCACTCACTTGGGCGTGTGGGCCTCGTCCACGCGGTGACCCAGCTGGAACTCGTGGGATTTGCTCCGGTGCAGGGCCGTGAAGCCTGGGATCAGGTGGATCAGCTTTCGAGAGGAGGGCGGCGGGGTTCCAGGGGGCTTCAGCTTGTTCTTCCTCCTCGTGGGCGGCGTGCCTGGTGGGGTCACCGTGGTGACGATATTTGGGGTGCGCGGTGGGGTGCGGACTGTGTGCCGCTGCCGGGGAGATGGGGGCAGGGACCGGTGGCCCGACTCCAGGGGCGGTGGTGGGCACAGGCCTGGGTAGGCGTCCACAGTGAGTCTGTCCACGTGAGTGTACACGGGGGCCCCGGGCGTGGGGCTGGCGTGACAGTAGTGCTGCACGCACTTGGGTTGGACTCGGGGGCTCTGGGAGAGGTGGGTGCGGATCCACGGCGTGGGCTCCGGGGCACACACGGGATTGTTCTCCTTGCCCGTCTCCGTGGTGGGCCACTGGATGGTCCAGTCTTGTTTGGAGAGGTTGCCTCCTGAGTTGGAGCAAAGGAGCAGAGAGACAGTGGATGAGCCGGGGCGGGGGGAAGCGCAGCACCTCGCAGCATATGCACAGCACCTGGCATTGCACGCACCTTACAGGGCATGCGCAGTACCGCACACGCGCCTGCCATCCTACGCATGTTCTACAACATGCACCTCACATCATACGGGTGGTACATCACGTGTGCCTTTCGTCATATGCCCGTGACAGCATATACACATCACACATATGCATATCACATCATATTATACTATCTGCGAATTTGTATTTTTAAATGTATCTGGTACAGGCTCTCCCTTCACAGCGGACTTGTAGTGATCCTCCTGTTTTCAGCCTCCCCAGCACTAGGATTACGGGCATGCGCCACCACACCCAGTCTTGGCAGCAGGCTCAGTATGCCCAGTGGTGGAGCCAGCACCTCAAGTGGTGCCAGGGATCGGACCCCAGTCCCTGCTCTTGCCTAAGCAGGTGCTTAGTCCACTGAGCTACCTCGTAGGCCCTATTATATGTAAATTATATCACATGTGCATTACATCATCTGCACATTCTATTCATGAGCACATTTGCAAAAGCCAGCCATACCCTCTGGACCTCTCCAAAAAGAGAATGGAATCCCTGAATTCCCTCACTTAACATCCTTGTTTTCCATTGCTTTCCACAGCTCAAAGCTCAGAAAAGCCATGAGAATATTTTGATATATTGGGTCAAATGAAAACTGGTATCACTTCCCTTTTAAGTTGCCAAATGCTCCAGCATTGTTGAGTGACTTAATGTATTCTCAAGCATAACTTTTCCCTTCTGTGGTGATTTTACCAAAAGACCCCCATGCAAGATCCTCAAATTCTCCAGAAGCCCAGTTCGTGCGTGGCCCTTCCCTGACCACTGCTGTGGCCTCTGCCCTTGTGTTCTGGGTGGATGTTGCTGAGTGCTCATTCGTGGATTCATCTAACAAACACTTCCAGAATGCCAACTATGTGCCAAGTACTGCGCTCGGTGAAGGGCCAAGGGACAGCAGCACCAGGCAAGGCCCTGGCCCTGAGGCGGACTTTCTGCCAAAGCGGAGCAAGGAGAGGCAAACAAACGCGCTTGCTGAAGCACTGCATGTGGCTGTAGCGCTGGGAGGGAGGGGAAAGGGATGGTAGGGTCAACGGTGCTGCCAGGGGAGCGGTCCACACAATCAGGCACCCCTGCTCAGCCATAAACAGGAACCTGGGCGGACCTCCGGAGAATTATGCTAAGTGAAAAGGGATAATCTCAAATGTTACACACTGTCTAGTTCCTCCTACACAGCATGTTTGAAATGGCTACCCTTTAGAAAAAGAGGATGGACTGCTGGTTGCCAAGGCTGCTTAGGAGGAAGTAGATATGGCTATAAAAAAATATAGCTCACTCTCTCTCTCTCTCTCTCTCTCCCCCCCACTCTGTTTCATTTCTTATGTTTTTTTGTTATACAGGGTATCACTAGGTAGCTTGGACTTATAGTGATCGTCCTGTTTTCAGCCTTCCCAGCACTATGATTACAGGTCTTAGCAGCCGGCTCAGTGTGCCGGGGGGGCAGGGGGGTGAGGCTGGCACAACACATGGTACCAGAGATTGAACCCTTGTCCCTGCGCTTACCTAAGCAGGCACTTAGTCTGCTGAGCTATCTCACCAGCCCTTTACCATTCTATTTCTCCGAGTATATATTTTTAAATTTCTGTCTAAATAAATCCTTTGTAGAAAAGAAAGAAAGAAAGAAAGAAAGAAAGAAAGAAAGAAAGAAAGAGAGTAAGCAATACAATACATGCTACATAATCCAGCATTTGACCATGGTGGAGTCCATGAACCTACTCAACTGATGAAATTACACAGAACGAAATACACACACCACCCAAGTACCAGAAAAATTGGGGAAATCTAGAAAGGGTCGGTGCATTGCATCAATACTAACATCCTGGCCAGGTTTTGCAAAATGTTACCATTAAGGGAAAGTGATAAGTGTGCATGAGGAATCTCTCTGTATTATTTTTTACGGGTGCTTGGGAATCTACAAGTACCTCAAAAAGTTTAATTAAGAAATTAAAAATGAAACCCCAGAGCAGAGTCTCAAGGGAAGCCTCCTAAAGGAATAGAAGCATAAGCTGGCATCCAAAGGACGAGAAGGGGATCTCGTCATGCCAGCAGCTGGGACCAGGTACAGAGGGTGGGGGCACAGTGAGGGCAGGGGCACAACAGAGGAAGGGGTGATTTGCTGCTGCTGCTGCTGCTATTATATTTTAGGTCTTCAAGAAGTATTAAAAAGGATGGCGAATTTCTGTTAAGATCCCACTGTAATGATTTAGTTTTCAGCCTTTATAAAAGTTAAATTAAAAAAAAAAAAAACTAAACCCAATAGTGCTACCCATCTGCTGTATTGAGAGACACCTGCTAGCTAAAGACAAGACCCTCAGGCAACATCCATGCTAAGAGATGTCAACACAGAAAGGTCAAATGATAACAGATATTCAGGCTTCAACGCCTGCTAAGGTGGACAGGACTTGCTCTGCTGGGTGCCTTTATGGAGGTGGGGTTCCCGCAGTAGGGTGACATGGGGACAGGTGTCCTCACCCGAGGCTGATGGAGCAGCTGAGAGGTAGCATCATCAGGTCAGGGGCTGGGCTGTGGTTTATGTTCTACACGAGATCAGTGGAGAATTTGAAAGAAGGGAGACCCTTGACCTGGTTTTCATTCCTCAATATTCACAAAGGCTGCTGCATGGACAGCTGTAACCAGGGAAGGGTGTCTAAAGACCATATGGATGACAGCAGCTCTGAAACTCAGGGCAGGGGCATCACAAAGATGAAGAGAAGACAGCACAGAAGGACAGATGGCTCAAGGTTTCACTTGGATGGGAAGGCTGCAAAGATGGCGCAGGGAGGCAGGGAGCAGAACGTGGTAGTGAGGTGGGGAGGGCCTGCAAGGATGCAGAGGGGGCAGCTGATGGGACAGGTGGAGGAGAAGCAACTTCTCGCGTTCTACAGTACAGGAGGGTAGTGGTGACTGATGATGGTGAACTGTAAGGATCCAAAATAGCTGGTAGAAGAGATTTTCAATGATCCTAGTGCAAAGAAATAGTCAATGTTTCAGAAGATGAAATGCCAGTGACACTGACCTAATAAGGACACATTGTGTGCCCCTACTGAAATGACAAGCTGCAGCCCACAGATATGAACAAGTACTAAGGGTTAATTGAACTTATATATGGAAAGCCAGCCAGTGTCAAGGGAGAAGGGGCTAGAGGAACCTGGGGGAAGTTACCTTGCGGGGGGTGCTCCCTTGTTAGACAAGGGAAGGAGATTTGGGGCAGAAATAAATTTCAACTTACAGCCGAGGGACAATAACAATAATAATTACTACAACAACCCTAACAAGGGCTGATTTGTGGCCCATTTGCCAGTTTACAAAATGCTTTTGAGAATACTGACTCACCGCACCATTTTAAATTAAAACAACTCATTTTGTTATTACACATTCATTGTAGAAGAAATTAGGAAGTTCAAACAAGGAAAAGGCGGTGTTCCTCTGTGGCCTAATCCTCATCTCTAACCTTCGGCTGTTCAGCTTTCCAGCTGGCTTGCTTTCTTCAGGGGAAGAAATGTCATAAGATAACACGATGGTTCTTCACTTGTTCCATCAGAACCGTTTCACATCTTACTTAATTTTTGTGACTCTGGGCCCAAAGGGCCAGTTTTCTTTCCATTTTGTCGCTAAGGACACTGACATGCAAAGATGAGGATGTACTGGGGTCACGTCAGAGATGCTAACGGGCAGCCCAGTTAGGAGCTCAGGCCCTCGAGCCAGGCCTGCATGTGCCGAAGCCCGCAGACCGTCGTACTACATCAGTGCCGAAGCAAGGCCTTGGTTCTCACAAGCATCTTCTTGTTCCCTCTCCCAGGTTTTCTGGAACATTCTACCGAAGCCACCATCATTACCTGTACCTTCAAATATGTATGCGCATACATTAGCTGAGTGAGTAAGAATCAGCACTGGGATCAGATGATGTGGGCTCCATGTCTCGCTTCCCCTCTTACTGGCTTTGTGACCTTGAGCACTCCTCAAGCCTCTCTGAGTCTTAGCTTTGCTGCCTGTGAGATGGGACCATAATAGAGCCTTCTTCAGAGGAAAAGATGAGGACCCAAGGGAATGACTCCCTACTGTGCCCCCTGGAGCCCTTGGCACAACACAGAGGGCTGTAGACCTCACCCCTCCAGCTGCAGTTCTCAGCCCCGTGGTAGTAGGGGTGTGTCCTGGTGCTGAGGGTTGTGCTATCCCCCCTCTCTCTCTCTCTGGACAGTGAGAAACCAATGTTAGGGAGACTTGACATCTACCCAGGGGGACGACAGAAAATCAAGCCCACACAGCTTCTTCAGCATCCAGAAAGCTCTGGACTGATGTATTTATTCAGGGAATACAAACCCACTCTCAAGTTAGCCTATATAAAACATATTTAAGAAAGGAAACTCCGTGTTTGCAAGCGACCGTACGCTTCTACTACAATACAAGCCCACTCTGGGTGTTGTTCCTGCATCTATTGCCCTCCCTGAGGGACACAGACAGAATATGGGATAGGTAATCAGGGTGCTCTGACTTGAAATTCTGGGTGTACCATGAGCTCTGGGACCTTGGGCACGTGCTTCACTTCTCTGCGCCTACGTGTTGGGGTTCATATAAAGAGAACACCTGTGGGCTCACTGCAGAGGTTGAGAGGGGATTAACTGTATTCATTCAACCATTTGTGTGACAAACACTTGAACACCTTTCATACCCAGGCAGTGTTGTAGGCTCTGCAGTGGAGCGATGAACGCCGCATACAAAAATCCCCATCGTCACGGAGCTCAGATTCTCAGGGTGAAAACAGAGAAGAACGGGAAGGGGAAGCCCACGACACCCATTTGGTCCTGCGCTGTGCGTATCATATCCATGGTGGTAAGTGCCGTGGGGCGGGGCGGGGGGAGAAAAAGGACACAGAAGCAATTACAAAGCTCTAGGGGCTGCTTTACACAGAGGGAAATGAGGTGGTGACACTTGGGCAAACACCAGGACAAAGTAAGAGAATGAGATCAAGGGACTCAAAGCAGCAGGCAGAGCCCAGAGGTGGCAATAATGCAGACACCTGGTGGATGACAGGAATGTGTGCTCTGGGTGCCTGAGGCTCTTCTTGCGAAAGCTGCGCCATCAGCCTTGTGGCTGAAAATCCCTCTCCCTGGCCCTTGCGAGGTTCATGGTCTACTGGGAAAGATGTGCAGTCCCGCACGTGCTCGCTGCAACCGCATTCCTAGGCAGAGACCCCAAAGAACGGAAGTGCTCAAATACGCATTCACAGAAGTCCCCAGCAGCACCACTCGCAATCACCAAAAGGTAGAAACCGCCCACGTGTCTCAACTGAAGAACGGACAGGTCACCTGTGGACTGTCCACTCAAGAGGCCACAACTCAGCCACGAAAAGAACACAGTGCTGATCCCTGGGGCATCCTGGGTGAACCGTGAGGACGCAATGCAAAGTGCAAAACTCCACACACAAAAGGTCACGTATTGCATGATACTGCTTAAATGAAACACCCCAAAGAGGCAAATCTATAGAGATGTGGAATTGATTTGTGGTTGTCCGGCACTGGAGGCAGTAGGGGAAGAGAAGCAACCATCAATAAGTTTGTGGTCTCTTTTGGGGTGACGACGATGCTTAGGAGCTACCTATCGGCCATGCTTGCATGGCTCTGAATGCACCAGATGCCGTGGAGTGTAAAGTAGTGAGCTGTACATGATGTGAATTTCATGGTGGTGAAATGATTCAGTGGGTACTCACAATTCCAAATGCAGACTCCTGTGTCAGAGGTGACGCCAGGGCCTCTGTGAACCTGCCAGCTCTCGTGGGCATGGGGAAGCTGGAATCTTCTGGCTGCGGCTGCAGGCCCAGAGTGAGGCTCTGGCCCACCAGCCATGCCAAGGAAGAGCTCATGTTCCTTGGATTGTGAAGGAGGATGAGGTACGTGTGAGTTTCAGTGGGACCCGAGGCCCTGCTCCCAGCAAGGGAAGGCCTGGGAAGTGGTCCCGGCTCCTCAAGGTCAGGACCCTGCCCCTGATGTTCCTGTCATATGCCAGCCCCCGACCCTGAGCAACTGGCTTAAAAGTAACAGCCCAATGGATAGAGCCCTCTTCCTGAAGTTTGCTATTGGTCCCCACTGCTAAAGGGCAAATGATGGTGCTACACACCCACCACATTTCGTGTCCTCTGGTCATTAAGACAGCCAAGAAATGCTGGGCACACCCATGGGCACACTGGGCGTCTGTCCTTGTTGCTCAGCAGGACTCACTGTGTGCAGGGGAGGGACACATCTGGGGGTGGCAGGAGCCCAGCCTGAGGCTGCTGGAGGTGGTTGGATGGGAAACGCTAGGGAGCTGGGATACGGGAGGCAACAAAGATGGAGAAAGGGCTACTGACTGTGTGCAAGCCCCCTAAATAGTCACCGTCTAAGGAGAACGGACTCTGTGCCAAGGTTCTATAGCCACACAAGCATCCTCTGGGATAAGCAAAAAGCACCATTTTATAGATGAGGAAACTGAGTCACAGAGAGGTTAAGGGATTTGCTAGAGGCCACACAGCCAGGAAAAAGGCAGCTGGAGTTGGGGTGTGCTCTGTACCCTCCACTCCAGATCGATGTCCCCCTGCTAGCTTGGGTATAGCACTGAATTCAGGGTTAGGGAACACAGGAGGCAGAGGTGAGCCCAGAAAGATGGCTAGGTCAGGCCGCATGCGCAGTTCCTGCAAGATGCCTAGCGGGAGATGCTGGGCTGTGGCTGACCTTCCCCTGCCTCTTCTCCCCAGCCACCGTGGGATCATGCCCTGGGAAGAAGTCATTTTTCTACCCTGAGAGGATGGGTCATTAAATTTTAAAATCTCCAGAGCCTACCCAAGACAGTGTGAGGCTCATCTTTGATTTTCTATTTCTTTTTCTTTTCTTTTTTTTTACAAAGACATGACATGATTTAATCAAATTCTCTTGCTCTCTTCTCTCCTGTCTGATGCTGAACCTCCAGAGCACACATTGCACACACTACCCTGAGTCACAAGTGGGCTGGGAGAACGTCCCTCATAGGCTGATCCCTTCCCAAGAGGGGAGGTGCCTCTGCATTCATTCAGAACCCTTTCTTCCACACAAAAAGAAAAAGGAAGAGGCTGGGGAGATGGCTCAGTGGAATAAGCGCTTCCCTCGCAAGTGCAAGGGCCTGAGTTCAATCCCCAGTTCTGCAAAAAAAAAAAAAAAAAGAAAGAAAAGAAAAGAAAAAGATTGCAAGCAAGAAATTAGGAGGGTTTACTTTTTTACTGTGTACAGAAAACCCCAGGCTCTGCCACGTGACACTTCGGAGTTAACTTGCCCTTCCATTTGCTTGCTGTGATTCAGTTTTCTCACCTGTGGAATGAGAATAACGAGTTTCCCCCCCTAGACTGTTCTGTGGCAAGTAGAACACTTAGCTTAATCCCTAGCACGCAATGATGTACAAATATTTGTAAAATATAGCTGACGCCAATTAGTCTAGATCCTTCTGTCACATCTGAAAGGTGAAATAAAGTATATGCACAAGATGCCTCATGCCTGACGCGGAGCCGGTGCTCAAAAACCAGTCAGTCCTTATCCCTGCCCCCTAGAAAGCAAATTCATGGGATTAAATGTGACTGAGCCCGTACTGTGGGGTGAACCGTGTCCTGTGAAGTCCTAACCCACGGCGCTCTGAGTGCAAACAAGGCGAGTTTACACCAATCTAGTGCCTGGCGTCCTTCCCCAAAGATGAAGGAACACACAGAGAAGCTGGAGTGAAGACAGATGCAGAGACTGGAGCAACGCGGCTCCAAGCCAAGCAACACCCTGGACAGCCAACACCTCCCAGAAGCTGGGACAGAGAGGCCCGGGACAGATGTCCCCCAGAGGCTTCAAGGGATTGGGGCGCTGCAGACACCTTGATTTCACACTTCCACCCTGCGGTGCATAAATCAGTATTCACGGTCTTAAGTTACTCGGTATGGGGTGGATTTGTCGCTGCAGCAGGGAGTTGTCACGCACAGGGTAGGAGACTGGCCCTCACAGTGTCACAGTTAGGGGCTTCGGAGCTCCTCCTGCCTCCCCGTGGGGCAAGGGTCCTAATGTATTTCCGCAGTGAGTATTGGATAAACGAAAGGAGGTGGCTGATAGGAGCTCCCAGAGCTGATAGCACCCTACACCTGCACTTTCCCTCTTTCTGACCCGGCACCCTGCAGCTGAGCAGGAACCTGCTGCCCCTAAAAGACAGGTGGGTTCGCAAACATTGCACCGAGTTCACTGAGACGCCGGGCTGTCCCCAGGTCCGTGGCGCCTCTCTTAAAGTTGGCTGAGTCTGACGGTGAAGAAGGAAGGAGGAAACCCTCAGCCCCTCTTATTCCCAGCCCATCAAACCTTCTCCCTCCCTCCTTCTCCCTTCTTCCCTCCTGCATTTGAAAACCAGAAGTGTGGGGGATGAAGAAGCAAAAAGTCTTATTTCATTACCCAAATTGCCAGCTGGTAAACTGACGGGGACTCCACTCCGCTCGGTGCCTCGCGGAGGGGCTGTATTCTATCAGCTCTACGCTCTCCCTTTTGATCCTCTTTTTAATAAAGTCTGAGGGGAGAAAAGGTAATTTTTCATTTAAATGGAGAAGGTGTGGCAGCAAGAGGCTCCAGGGGTTATTGATCGCCACCCTTCCTATCTCGTCATCCGTTTCTGGGAAATCATTTTATTTCAAGTCTAGAAATGGGCGGGGAAAAGGGAATGGGTTTGAAGAAATGAAAGGTCTGAGGATTGATTAAAGGCATTTCAAGGTGTAGGGGTTTTTCTTTTGACATTTTCTGACAAGGGAGTAGGGGAAATGAAAGCCGTTCTCAAGGGAGAAAATTATTTCCGAAAGTCTAGGCAAGTGTCTGACTCCTTTGTCCCTTCCCATTAAAACTGTATAAACAGGCTAACATGGGGCTGAGAACTCGTTTGCCTCTCTGAGTCCGTGGCGGAGCATGTATTCACCTTAGCTTTTCAGAGGGACAGGTGGCAGGAGCCCCTATTCCAGGGTTACTGCTCCTTGGAACTTTCATGAATATCTCAACACGCTTATTAGTTTAATCCTTACAACTTTCTGGCAGGAAGCAGAACTTTTAGTTACTATTTGAAAATCCTTATCCTCACGGGGAAGGCTAGTCATTGTAATGGTAACAACTGCTAACACAGATTGAGCGTTCCCAATCCCCAAATCCAAAATGCTCCAAAACCCCAAACTTTTCCAGGGCTTCCGCAAGTGGCCAATTCCACGCCTGACCTCCCGTGATGGCTTAACAGTAAATATGCAGGCACCCTAAAAATACTGAATAAGAGGCCTTTTGATCTGCCTGTCGAAGGAGTGGATGAAACATAAATGAGCTTTGTGTTCAGACAGGGTCCCGTTCCCTAAGATATCCCACTATGCAAAATCTAAGGGGAAAAACCTGAAATCCAAACCACTTCTGGACTCAAGCACTTCAAGATAAGGGATACTCAACTTTAGTACTGATTGACATTGTCACCATTATTTGCTGTTAATGGTAATCATGGTCACTATTTACTGAGTACATGTTATGTGCCAAGGACTAGTCCAGATATTTTATTTTTTAAATAATTGTATTGAGAAACAAATAGCAATGGGACAGTTTCAAAACCGACTAGTAGAACAGTTTCAATAATTAATACATTGCATATTGTTGTCTT
>NDGN011447127.1:0-10887 GCA_002564285.1 Tympanoctomys barrerae
CTCTCTTCATTTTGTGAGTGTGAATTCAAAGACTTGTTACTTTGAGGATTATTTAAGGATAATATGACAGATGCCAAGAGTTGGTCTTCTTTAAAAGTTTCTGCTTGTGAAGTCATAGTTCTTCAAGGTGATGATGGCTTTCTATGCACAAATGAAGTAGATATGTGGCCTTTTTATTTTTCTAGATGAACAGTTCCCTTGAGCTGATCAGAGCGTCAAGTAGTTTTGTCTGAAGTGTATCCCCTCTAATACGTCTTTAGCTTGTCTGTTAGAAGATAATTACTCTTTTCTGGAAAATGCATGGCCATGGACTCTTGCAGCCCAGAGCTGGGCCTCTGGCATCCCCAGAGAGCCCCTGAGGCCTGGCTGCGTGTTGTCCAAGCCTGTCACACGCATGCTCCACCTTGGAGATCTGAGGAACATGCTGGGCTCTCCCTGGAGCACCAGTGGACTTATCCATGGTGCTGGTTTCTTCATTCTTTGTGAATAGGTCTCCTTTTCTTTACAATCCAGTGTCCTAATTAGTAAGACCCTTTATGTCCAAAAGACTGCGGGAGGCAGGTTGTTTAAAGCCACTGTGGGCTCTGATCTCATTATCCGGAGAGGAGAGCAAGTCCTACCTTTCTTACTGGGATGCAGATGGGGCAAAGGAAGCAGGTTCAGGCTGCCCTCTCTCCCTGCCTGTGAGACTAGGAACAGTCACAAGAGTTCTTGCAGCAAGAGAGAGGACATCCAGACGCCCAGTCTCTCGCCCTGTCCCTGGCCAGGGTACCAGTCGATCCCTGATTGCTTCTGTCCTCTGCTGCTGTGTGATAGTACAAAAATTAGTTCTTCTTACCGCTGTGCTTGTACGTTTAGGTCAGCTTATAAACAGTCACTTCATAGATTTCTTTTCTAAAATAAGAGCAAGAGGAGATCATAGACGATCTTTGTTTTGCCGTGTATTTCTGTTCCTTTGTACAAATCCCTCCTCGCCATTTAAAGGAAGGGAGAAAAAAAAAAAAAACCCGCTTAAGTCAACCATCCTGAGGTGGACAAATGTAGTGGAATTCTGTATTATCAAGGAAAAATATTTCTAAATTACAACTCAAAAATCAGCCAGGCGAGCACTTGAGAATGTTTAAAAACACGGACATAACCCCTCTGCTCTGGTACCAAGTGCTACTCTCCAAGGTGCATTGTGTCTCAATTTTTTTGTTTCTTCTCTCTTGATTTCCTTTTAAGTTTCGTGCCCCATGTCTTTACTCCCTTCTTTATTTGCCCCTTTGATGTGGAGAAGTTGGGGCTCCTGATGGGTTTGGCCTCTTGTTTGCTCACAGCTTTGTCAGCATTCTCTTCCGCTTAAAGCATTAGCTGTTTTTGTTGTTGTTGTTGTTTATTTATTTATTTATTTTTTGGCGCGGGAGATCGAACTCAGGACCTTGCATTTGCCAGGCAGGCACTTATGCCGCTGAGCTATTTCCCAGGCCCTGAAGCATTAATTTTTAAAATGATATCTGTAAAGCCTGTAGAAATGTAAAAGATCATGCTGTTGGGTGACTTGCCAGCTCCTCTGTCTGTGGATACTTTCATGGTGGAAGTCTCTTTCCTGGAGCCCTGATAGATGGTAACGCGGGTGCTCGAGGTCAGGGAAGGAACATGAGGCTTGGCTGCATGGAACGCGAACCTTAGTGAGGTCACATAACTTGTTCTAGGTTACAGTTGGGTCTCGCCATACTGCCTTTACCCACCCAGCGGTCAAGCCATCAAAGTTTTGTTTTTGTTTTTTTTATTCCTCTGAAAGCATTGCCCTCTCCTGTAGCAGGCAGGGGTGGGACCACACCTCAGTGGCCACCCGTAAGAGTCTAATGGAAAGAATTCTGCCTTGGGGTGAGATGTGTTCAGCCTATGTCCCCCAGCCTGGCTGTGAGAACTAATAGGCTCACTACGGGTCACTGTGTGTATTTTTATGTCACGTCACTGCTGGGCCCAGCTGACACTAATGACCTCGTCCCTGTTGGTAGTCGCTGTGGATCTGTGGACCGGGGTCTGTGCTGATGGGTAGGAGTTTGTGGCCCCAGGAGGAGGTTGGTTTTGAGTAGAGTAAAGCAGGTTTCCTTTTTATTTCCTAGCTGAGTTGAACTCAGCCTTGTTAAGAAGGCAGGTGTAGAGGGCACAGATAATGAATAGCTGCCCTGGGCTTTGGACCTGGCCTCTGGCTCTCTTGAGCTCACTCCAGCTTCCTCGTTTCTCCCTCAGTGTCTCTCCAGTCCCAAGCCCGGTGATGGTGTGGGATGCAGAGGAGTGTGTGCAGTGAGGACTGGAGGCTCCTGTGGCTGGGGGTGGCGGGCTGGTGCCAGGGGGCCTCTGCCAGCCCTTCCCAGCTCTGTGTCTTCTCTTCTAGCCCCGGCAGCAGCCATATATCCTGCCACCCATGCACGTCCAGTGCAGCGAACACTACTCAGAAACGCACACGTCTCAAGGTAATGTGCCTCCCTGCTGACCGGAAAAAGCTGAGTGCCAGGAGGGAGCCGAGAAGCTTGTCTTTGTCCTAAGTGCCAGTGGTGGTTTCCTTGGAACAGGGCCGTTGGCTGAGTGACAGTAGCCAGCAGCCTTGGGTTGTGAAAGGGCTTTTAAAAAATCATTTACCACTAAAAGAACGGCTCCCCGGAATTGGCTGCCTGGGGGGCCAGGGCCGAGGCACTGGGCAGGCCCTGTCTTTTGTCCGTGGCCTGGGGAAGCAGGGACCACACAGCCCACCGAGCACATTCACCCTTCATTGCCAATGTCAGAAGCTGATGTCGGAAGCTGGTAGCAGTGGGTGTCTTGTGGTGACCGAGAAAGCAGGGTCAAGGACCACCAGGGGAAACAGCCCCAGCCTTTCCCAGCTTTCCACTCCTCTCTCCCTCCAGACTCTTTCTTGGTGTGATTGATCGTCACCTCTCAGGGTAAACAAAATCTGTTTTATTCCTCTTTTTATCCCTAAACATTTCCCATGAAAAAAATGCATGAAAGAGCCCATTCCATCAGGAACGGCAGTGGCAATGGTAACCACTGACAGGAATAGAGCGGCGGTGATGCGCAGCCACTCGGAGTGCTCGCTGTGCGGCGTCCGATCGTCCTCAGGATGAGCTATAGTGCCGCTGTTATTGCTGCCTCACAGAAACGGAAAGTGGGGCATAGGGAGGTGGATGGTGGCGTTGGGACCTGCAAATCGGCACCTCTGAATCCTGATTCCAGTCCCTTGTCAATAAAGATGAGGTGGCAGAAGACCTCGGATGCTGACATTGTATTAAATGGATCACAAGTCCCCATGCTACTGCTGCCTGGCTAGTTTGAATCCTCTGCGGTAGGACAGGTTGAGAATGGGAACCGACACCAACTCTGTCGAGTTCATCGCAGGAGTACATTCTATAAGCAAAGTTCCTCCGCTTCTAGGGGAAGGCCCCAAAGCCCCTTGGAGGCAGCTGAATTGCAGCACCTTGGCCTCCGGGCTCTCTGAACTTTTCCTGCCTGGCTCTTCTGGTGAGATCTGGATCCATGCCCTCCTTTTCAGACAGCTGAATGCTTTCTGTCACTGTCTCTGCTTTTGCCTTATCTGCTTGGCTCATGCTTATGCTGAAGTAGACAGTGAGCCTTGATATGACCAGGTCTCAGAAGTGTCTTAGCTGGAGGCCACCTGCCTAGCGCGTGGGGCATGAAGAAATAGGCCCATCTGGAATGAAGGGACCTCACTTAAAAACCCAGTGCTCTCTCTAGGGTTTTGACTATAATTTTTCTTTTACTGGAATTGCCCCCCGATGAAATCAGAGCTAGGGGGAGACTTCAGGAGTGGCTGGGTGAATTCACGATTCTCATTTGCCTTCCACTTGCTGTTGCTGCGAACCGTCCATCCTGCTGACCTCCTGGCTGTCTCTTTATGAGTGCTCAGCAGTGCCTTGGGCAAAGGGACGTTTTTGCTGTGGTCAGTAAGAGCCTGGCCAGGAACTGGGTAATTTCAAACTTACCGCTTCACTGAAGTTCTTGACGGCCTGGCCCCCAATATCTAGTCCTGTCACAGCTGGATCAGGCATAGGAGGCGTCTGTCCAATGCAAGGGACATAGTTGGGGGGTTGATGGTAAGCTCATGGCCTAATCGAGAACTGTGCCCTGTGTGCTTTTCTCTGTTCAGGCTCGCCCTTTTCAGTATGCTCTAGAGGGCCCTTTGTGTATGTGGGAATCTCAGCTGAGATAGTATCGGTTGTTCTGTGGAATATGTATGCAGAGGTCATAGGAGTTAGGACTTACATGGAGTGGGCAGGAACTGCGACATACGATGGTGTGAAGGTTCCTCTGTGTGTTTGACTTGCAGACAGCATTTTCCATGGGAACGAAGAGGCCTTGTATTGCAATTCTCACAACAGCCTGGACTTAGGCTACTTGAATGGCACCGTCACCAACGGGAGCGTGTGTAGCGTCCACAGCATCAACTCCCTCAGCTGCCCCCAGAGCTTCATCCAGGCCTCCCCGGTGTCCTCCAACCTCAGCATCCCCGGGAGTGACATCATGCGACCCGACTACATCCCCAGCCACCGGCACAGCGCCATCATCGTGCCGTCCTACCGGCCGACCCCCGACTACGAGACAGTCATGCGGCAGATGAAGAGGGGTGTGGTGCACGCAGACAGCCACAGCCAATCCCTGCGGAACCTCAGCATCCTCAACGCTCACGCCTATAGCCAGCCCGAGGAGCTGGTGTACAGCCAGCCGGAGATGTGCGACCGGCACCCCTACAGTGCACCCTACGCCCCGCAGGGGGGTTACAGCCATGCTCTGGTCAGTCCAGCTGACCACATGAACCCCAAGAGTGGTGTGGTGCCCAGCAAGCCCCGGGCCAGCGCCATCTCGCACACGGTGAGCACTCCAGAGCTGGCCAACATGCAGCTGCAGGGGCCCCAGGGCTACCACGCGGCCCACGTGCTCAGAAACTACCTTTTCCGGCCGCCCCCACCCTACCCCCGACCCCGTCCCGCCACGAGCACCCCGGACCTGGCCAGCCACCGCCACAGGTACGTGAGCGGCAGCAGCCCTGACCTGGTGACCCGCAAGGTGCAGCTGTCTGTGAAGACCTTCCAGGAGGACAGCTCGCCTGTGGTGCACCAGTCCCTGCAGGAGGTGAGCGAGCCCCTGCCGACCACCAGGCACCACGGCGCGGCCAAGCGCCACAGCCTGGAGGTCATGAGCAGCATGGTGCGCGGCATGGAAGCCATGACCCTGAAGTCACTGCACGGCCCAGTGGCCCGCCGCAACACACTCCGCGAGCAGGGCCCGCCCGAGGAGGTGGCACAGCTGCCGCAGTTCCACCACCAGAAGACCTTGTCCGACGCCACCATGCTGATCCACAGTAGCGAGGAGGAGGACGAGGAAGAGGAGGAGGAGGAGGCGCCCGCGGCTGCCCCGCCGCACATGCCTGCGCTGCAGGAGAAGGTGGAGTACAGTGCCCAGCTGCAGGCCGCCCTGGCCCGGATCCCCAACAAACCCCCGCCCGAGTACCCCGGACCCCGGAAGAGCGTGAGCAATGGGGCGCTGAGGCAGGACCAGGGCGCCCTCGCCCCCTCCGCGGCCAGGGCCCGGATGCTGAGGCACGGCCCCGCAAAGGCGCTCAGCAGCTCCCGGCCTGACCAGCTGGCCGTCAACGGCTCCGCCCTGGGCCCGTCCATCTCGGAGCCTGACTTGACCAGCGTGAAGGAACGGGTGAAGAAGGAACCGGTGAAGGAGCGGCCCGTGTCCGAGATGTTCTCCCTGGAGGACAGCATCGTGGAGCGGGAAATGATGCTGAGGGTAAGTGTGTCCATGTGTCATGTCCGGCTCCCCACCCCCACCCCACGTCCTCCGCGGGTCCGTGTGCCCGAGCAGGTGTGAGGCCGGTCAGGTCTGTGTCTATACTGCATGTTCAGAAATTTATTAGTGCGTGCTTGCATTATGTAATGGTCGCACTTCTCTGGACCTGGTACGTGTTCATAACACTCGGGCTGGCAGGATAGCTCAGTGGTCTAAAGCGCCTGCTTAGGCAAGCTTAGGCAAGCCTAGCGACCGAGGTTCGATCCTCAGTACCACATGCACCAGCCCCGCTCCCAGGGTGGGCTCATCCGGCCACAAAAAAAAAATAAATAAAACATGTTCCTAACACGTCTTTTTATTTTTGGTGCCAGGAATCAAACTCAGTACCTTGTACTTGTCAGGCAGGTGCTGTGCTGCTGAGCCATATCCCTGGCCTGATATATCTTAATTCTTTCATTTCTCCTTCTTCCTCTACCCTCTTCCTCCGTTTGAAAAAGACCTACTTCCCTGTTTCCTCTTACCTTTTATTTTGCTCTGATTTCTGTGTACACTGGGGCTTCTTATCTAAGAGAAGCCATGTGGTAGTTCAGCTCCTGCATCTGTTTTATTCACCATTATAGTCTCAGGGTGCATCTTTTTTTTTTTTTTTTTTTTTTNTAAATGTATTTGGTGCAAGGTCTCACTACGCAGCGTGGACTCATAGTGATCCTTCTGTTTTCAGCCTCCCCAGCACTGGGACTAGGGGCAGGGTTCTGGGGCTGGCACAGTGTGTGGTGTCAAACTCAGGCCCTTGCACTTGGCAGGCAGGCATTTAGACTGCTGAGCTATCTCCTAGTCCCATTGGTCTGGGACTTTAAAGGATCTTTAGAGTTCTCTGAGAGCTGAGGCAGGCGGATCATAAATTTGCACTCCGTGTTGGCAGTCTAGAGACTTAGGAAGACCCTGGATCAATATAAAAAATAAAGAAAAAGACAGGAGATGCAGCTCGGTGCAGAGATGCTGCATTCGATCCTAGCCCAGCTTTGGGTTTTGCTACCAAAACCAAACTAGACCCTCCATTACTGCTGTCCTGGAAATTTTCACTTCTTCAGAAAAATCATTTCATGACATAACTAATGAAATCAGGTTGGTTTCTTGTCATTTGCCAAGCTGCACCACCTGGGACCCCCAGAATGGTGGGAGCTTAACCCTGGCTTGGGTGGGACTCGCGCAACCCCATCGTGAAGTCCGATCCAGGAGAAGAACAAGTGGGCCAAGTTGTGAGGGGTAGAGTCGCTGTGCCCGGAAACCCAATCAGACACCCAGTCCCTAGCGACTTTCTGACCGTGACGCAGAGGTGACCGCGGCCTCTGTGTTTTGGCGAAGTCCAGCAGCTTTGAGTTTAGAACCTGCACTAACTTTTCCCACCTTTGCAAGCGGAAGGGAAATCTGGGGATAGAGGGAGTAAGACTGGGGTGGTGTCTTGGGGGCAGAAGCTCCTGGTTAGGAAAACAGTGACTCGTTGGCATCAGGGGAGTTTTGCACACCTCTCGCCCCACCTCTTAAAAACAGCATTAGCAGGAAGAATCTGGAATCTCTCCATCTGCATGTCTTCAGCACAGCTCCTTCCCTGCTGCTGTCCCCGTCAGGGCCACCTGGGAGCACGGGGTCTGCTGTTCTTTTCTGTAATGCTGTTTCCTCCACCGTGGAGAATATCGACCCGCAGACTTCACCCACAGCCTCTCCTTCTGGGACATAATTACGCCAAGCCTAGTCTGTTTTCCTTGTGGCATTTTCTGTCCAATCCCATACACCCAAGAGCTCAAGCGCTTCGACTGTCAGCCAGGACCAGGGTCCTGACCTTAGAGGAGGACGAGGAGGCCAGGCGGTATAGAGCCCGGAGACCCCAGGATAGTAAATGCAGAACCTCAGCCCCAACCTAAGGGCATCCCCCCATCTCAGCTCTATCTGGGTGAAAGCAGTGAGCAGCATAAGCACTGGAAGTGGGGGACAGGGGTGGGGAGAACTGCCCTGGGGCCGCCTCGGTGTACTGGAGCCCTGGCGGGGTGATGGATGTTTTAGGGCCTCCGCCTTTCTGGCTCTCTCCTTCTCTGAGGCCTTGAAATCACCTCCCAGCTCTCACTCGGATGTGGGCCACAGAGGAGAGAAGGCATTTTTTTTTTTTTTTTTTTTTTTGTCCTTGCTGGAAGCCGATAGGCTGAGGAGCCAGAAACCTGTGATGAACCCAGGGTTTCAGGTTTCAGCGGGCAGGTAGACCAGAATCCTTCTCCAAAAGACAGGCAAGTTTCTGTCTTATCTGAGGTGCAGTTGGGGTGCAGGGGGTGAAAGTCTGGACCTCAGGATCGTTTCCACAGGACTCTTGCTTTCTCAAAACTTAGAATTAAAAGAGGTGCTGAGGGGAATTTAACTTTCTCCAAAATGAACTACTAAGCCAACAGCTGAAATATAAATGCCACCTCTCCCCATGGATGCCTGGAATTGAGGGAGGAAAGCTGTTCCCGTTAGCCGGAAGTCCGTGGCCACCCCTCCCTCTGGTAGGCTCACCTGGCTCTATGATACGCCTTTGTTCACTGTTGGATCTCCTCGATCCTGGGGCGCAGGCATCCCTGGCGCAAGGCCGCTTTCTGATTGTGCCTAAGATCCCTACTGCTGTGGCCACTCCTTCCCCTCCCCACCCATTGGAAGGATCTGCTCACCCTGCATGAACTAGCGCCCTGGCTGCAGTGAGACACCTCCCTACGCGTGACTGTGTAAAGGACAGAATAAGAAAGAAGTCTCTAGTTGCTTGAACAGCAATGAGGGATAAGAGGCTGGGAGATAGCTCAACGGCAGAAGCATGCCTGCCTGGCAAGTACAAGGTCCTGAGTGTGATTCCCAGTACCAAAAAAATAAGAAATGAGGGCTAAGAGAAACCCTCCCCCAGAAGAGTCTGCAGACTGCCAGCACTCTGTGTCAGTCAGAATCTGTAAAACTCAAGGTTTCTAGCTGGGCATGGTGGTATATTCCTACAACTCCAGTTCTGTGAGAGGCTGAGGCAGGAGAACTCCAAGTACCAGGTCATCCTAAGCAATGAGTGAAACCCTGTCTCAGGATGGAAAGTGCTGGGAACTGGAACTCAGTGCGAAGGCCCGGGCACAGTCTCGAGTGTTGCAATAAAACAAAACAAAAGGGGCCTGTGAGATAGCTGTGGATTAAGCATCTGCTTAGGCAAGCACAGGGACCCAGTACCACAGGCCATGCCAGCCCTGCCCCCAGGCCCACTGAGCCAGCCACCATGGCCGGGCCTGGTGGCATACGCCTGTAATCCCAGCACTGGAGAGGCTGAAAACAAGAGGATCACTACAAGTCCAAGCTGTGCAGTGAGACCCTGTACCACAGACTTTTTAAAAAACACTCAACTCGCCTCTTTCTTAGCAAAGCCCCTCTAACCTCCAAGACAAAAGTGTTTGTAGGCACAGCTCTCAGTGGGCTGCCTTCATACCTCTCTCAGTTGAGGACAGTGGGGGGCCTGCAGGCAGACACCAGGTACTGGGGGCGGGCAGGATGTGATCAGGAGTTTGCTTAATACTAAGCGTTGTGCTTCTGGCACTCATAGCCCTCAGTGTGTGCAAACTGGAATTACACGTTTTGCACCCCTAGGATGGAAACCCGGGAAGCCCTTCCTCTTGCCATACCTCTGCCTCCATCTCCCCATCAACAACAGGGCAGGGCTGGAAGTGGTGCAGCCATCTGCGGAACGGGCCCATCCGTGGGTTGGGTGGGATTATTCGTGCGGTTTTCTCTTTTTCTGCCCCCTCTTCCTGTAGCGTGTCTCTCTCGAGCGTGTGCCCTCTCTCCGTTTTGTGAGCCCTGTGTGCAGCACTGTGCGTTTGTTCCTCTTTATCTGATTAGTGAATGAATTAATTACAAGTAAAAACGCAGGAGTGCAGCAAGTGCCGGCTTCCTCGGGCACTGTGGGAAGAAAGCGGGAGCTTGCGACTGTTCCGCTGATAGCCGTGGCCTGCATTCCTTGGCTGAGGGGTTGCAGATTTGGGGAGATCAAAACACATTCCAGCCTTCTGCTGGCGTTGTAAACAATGAGAACATGTCTTTTCTTGCTGCAAGAATCTAGAGAAGCAGAAGATGGCAAGCCTGGAGGCACAGAAAAGACCGCTGATGTTGGCAGCACTGAATGGCCTCTCGGTGGCCCGGGTCACAGGGCGGGACGATTGTCACCACGATGCCACCCGAATCCCCATGGACGAGAGGGTAAGTGGCGGGCCTGTCTGATGTGTGATTTATTCTTGGTGGTCTCGGGATCCCTCCCTCCCTCTCAGCCCAGAGCATGCCAGCCCTGTTTGAGGAGTGAGGTCTTCGGTTTGAGAGCACAGAGACCAGGTGTAACTGTACTTATTAAATCTACTCTTTCCAGCATCGGACGTTTCCTCCTGCTTTTTCAGATCGGAGCACCAGCACGTGGCCAGCAGACCGGCCATTCACAGCCTGGCTGAGTCCGGTCAAGTCCTTCCATTCTCTTGGTCTGTTTGCTGTTTTCATAACACCAAGAATACTAAATTGCTTCTCCAGGCCTCTAGTTTTATGATTGTTGTCAAGAGCTAACCTTGCTTAGGAAGGGATTCTTTAGGGCCAGGGAGATAGCTCAGTTCTGTATGTGATTACCTGGCAAGCACAAGCTCCTGAGTTCAATCCCTGGTACCTAAAAGAAAAAAAAAAGAAGAGCGTAAAGTAACATATCCCTAAATTCATTAATCATTTAAGAATGTCTAATCTGACAAGCTTCCCATTAGCACACACACAAAAAAATGTATATGGGGCTGGCCAAATAGCTCAATGTATTAAAGCGCCTCGATCCCCAGGCCCTCCTTGCCGCCCCCGTCCCCAGGGCATGCTGAGACAGCAGTTGAGACTGGGCATGGTGGTGCACACCTGTAATCCCAGCTCCTGGGAGGCTGTAAACAGGCAGATCACTATGAGTCCAAGCTAGTAGCGAGACCCTGAACACCCTGTAGACCCTTCCCTAAAATACAAACACAAAAAATAAAAAGGAAGGGATTCTTTTATCCAGATGTTATAGCTCCGTATTGTCTT
>NDGN011447129.1:0-10628 GCA_002564285.1 Tympanoctomys barrerae
CGCTGTTCTTCCCGAGTGCGGCCCCCCGTGCCAAACACACATGCGCTCCGCTCGCTGTTCTTCCCGAGTGCGGCCCCCCGTGCCTAACACACACGCGCTCCGCTCGCTGTTCTTCCTGAGTGTGGCCCCAAGTGCCTAACACACATGCGCTCCACTCACTTTGTACCAAATCACAGAGTCATCCATCTAGCTGCTGGGGGTGCTCTGGAGATTTCACTTCTAAGCTTATTCGTCACTGCCACTGAGCTCATCCCCAGCCAGCACTGTCGTTAGAGTGTTTTGTTTTTTCTTTTTTTGGAGAGGCTTGTTTTGTTTGAGATAGGGTCTCACTGAGTTGTGCAAGCTGGGCTCAAACTTCCTATCCTCCTGCCTCAGCCTCTCACGTAGCTGGGATGACAGGTGGATGGCACCACAACCAACTCTCTGATTTTAAATGTATAGTTTTTGCTATGCTGGAATGCCCCGGGTATTGTCATGTTGCAGACAAATACTAAAGCTTTACTAGTCTGAAGTACTCCCCCATAGCCCTAACTTCCTGCGAGCAGTATACAGACAATAAGATAAGCACTTCTTCACATTGCTTCATGTGAATCATGTCAGGTAGTCAGGCATGTGACTTGCAAGACTTAACTAGACTGGCAATCACAGTTAGCAAAAGAAAACTGCAATGTGAGTGGAATAAACCATGGATTCCCAGAGGACGGAGCTTCCCTCTCCTAGGAGTCCCTCCCATTCTGGGGGGTTCTACTGGGAGACTTGACTCATGTGCCTATGAGTTGGGTCATGCAAGTGGGTCTCTGCCTCTGCTACAGATTGATGCTTTCCAGCACATGCAGCACTTTGTCCAGACGGTGCAGCAGCAGGCCCAGCACGCCGTGGCCACCGAGGATCAGCAGCACAAGCAAGAGCTACACAAGCTCATGGCCCGGTGAGGTCCACCAGCTCCAATGAGGAAACCCAGGGTGCTGGGCCAGGGTTGGGGTGTGAGGGAGGGTAGTTTGTCATTATTAAGCCATCTGCTCCTCCGTTACTGCCCCTGGGCTTCCCAGGGGCCAGCAGCTCAGCACCACCTCAGTGCTGTCCTCCTCCTGGTGTCTGGTTTGGGGTCAGACTCATTCTCTAGTGTCATATATACTGCTGATTTGATGCGTAAATAGTTTCGATTTAGACAAGTTCATCACTCTTTGTAGCTCAGTTTCCTCATCACATACAAGGTGGTATAAGATAGCATGAAGCTCGTGAGGATCGGGCGTTCACAGCAGCGCCTGGAATATAGCTGTAGCCAGGGGCCATTGGCTGTTAATATTATCCCTGTCAATAGGTGGAGGGGAGAAGAGAAAGGGAGGGGCCAGACAGCATTCAGTGAAAAAATAACAAATCTCCCTGAGAAAACTGCCTTTGAGCTAAGCAGGTCCATGAAGGCCTTCCTATACCAGTTCCTGGTTTGTAGTATCATTGACACGCAGGTCCAAAAGGTCTTTGATGATGCCTTAAAAATGTTTTCCCAAAGCTTGTCTTCCTTCCCCATGGCTCAGCATCTTGCTGGCTCGGTTTCACTCCCCAGACCTAGACACGCACAATTTACCTCAGGATGGCCTTCTGGGGAAGGAGGAGCAGCAAGAGCTTTGTCTGTCTTCTCAGGTGTTTCCTGAAGCTTGGGGAGTGGCAGCTAAATCTCCAGGGAATCAACGAGAGCACTATCCCCAAAGTGCTGCAGTACTACAGTGCCGCCACGGAGCACGACCGCAGCTGGTACAAGGTGAGCAGGCGGACAGCGGCTCCGCTCTCCTGCGTGCCCAGCCCAGCTCGACCCTTCTGGTGCTGTGGCTGCTCCTGCAGTGTCTGGAGCCTTCATTTTTCCTTATGGTTTCACAACTGTGACAAGATTGACTCTTTCCTTGGGGAAACACTTACTGCACCGTCATTCTGCAGTGCTGCAGTGGCGGCTGCTGTTTACAGCCTCTGTGCTGCGTGCTTTCCTCAAGCATCGGGACACAGGGTTAATCCCAGAACTCCACCTTCCCTTGGGTCATTGGTGTCTTCCCCTTCTTTCAGATTTCCATCCCTGGTGTATCCTCAGCTCAGAAATTAACTTTGTTTTATTGGAAAGATCTGGGTAACATCCTGTTATAGTATAGTACAGGAAACTTTTCAAACAGAAAATGTACAGAAGGTGGGCCTGGCTGGCAGGGGTGACTGTTACACGTGTGCATCGTTGCAGAGAGCACACGTCCTCGCCGGGTTGTGTCTCTGCTGAGGGACATCCCGGTAACAGCAGCTTGGTATAGCAGTCATCATTGCTTGCTTTCCAGAATCTCCTTAACTTGCTCATACATTGTGAATTACCCCTCTGGGATCAAACTTGCATCTGAAAACCACACTAACATTTACAGTAAAATCTTATCTTCATTTCAGCGTGCTTTGTGATCATCTTAACACTCATTTTGTGACAAGAGAACAATCGGAAACTGTTCCATGTCCAAAATGGGAAAAACCCGATTAGCAGGCGCCTTAATAACTGAACTGTCTCCTAGCCAGAGTTACTTTTCTTCATTTAGCTTTTGTAAAAGCAGTAGACCACAAGAAAAAAAGTCTGTTTTCAGCAACTTCTGCTTTAGTTGTTAAAGGTATTTCCTAATGTCGATCCCTTTGGTTTGACGATGTCTTTGCTGTGAATCTCGCAGCACTGCGGCTGTGCAATCTCCTGTTCTCCCTGATCCCGGCTCAGTGCAGCACTTAGTACCTGTGCAGGAGGCGCTCACTGAGTAAGTGAAGGTAGGGAGATGGAAATGGGTCGTTGCAGCGTTCTTACTCATCCAGTAAAGACCAGTTATCAGTCTGGGGCTGGGGAGATGGCTCAGTAGAATAAGCGCTTCCCTGGCAAGCACAAGGGTCTGAGTTCAAGCCCCGGTTCCTCAAAAAAAAAAAACTTACGATCAGTCTGTTCTGCTAAGATGGGAAGGTGGACATTGGACACGTTTATGCTGAAGGTCTTTAGCAAGGCATCAAGGGAATTTCCTAGTTACCTAGAAAGCCAACTATTAGAGGATTATCTGATGTCCTGTTCTCAGTTATCATGCCTCCAAGCAAACTCAGCAGTGTATGATAGAGTCACCACAACTCAAAACTCAGAGATGTGGACAGTGCGCCCTTGTCCAGATAGGCTTTAGGCAGGCCTTCCCCCATTGAGCAGCTGGGAGAACCATTGATTGCTGGTTCTCTGCCAGGCCACAGGCTCATCCTCTCTCACTGCCCTGTGCTCTCTCTGGCTTCTGTCACCCACTCTCACATGACCTGGTAGGACTTGTCATCCCTTTGCTGACACTCTGTGTCAGCCAGCTGTTTGTCCCTAACCTCTGCCTACTTAAATAATCTATCATATGCTTGGAAACCCAGGAAGGCTGTTTTCCTACAGATAAAATGAGACCTCCTGGCCCAGCATGCCTTCTCCTGTCATTGTCTCCAGCTCTGTGCTGTTCATCCCCCACTCTACTCTTGCATGTGCCCCAACTTTTGCAGGTTTATCCTGGATGCTCAGTGCTTTCCATCCTGTATCTCTTCCTGTTCTTCCCCTTGATGAGGAGTCTTCCTCTGCTGACCGCAGAGCAGGACCAGTCCTAGCCCTCCCTCAGCACAGCCTCGCCTCCCCCCACAGTGCTGTGGTCCCAGCCCTGGTGTCTGCCCTTGGCTGTCTCCCTCCCAGGCCTGGCATGCGTGGGCGGTGATGAACTTTGAAGCCGTGCTCCATTACAAACATCAAAACCAAGCCCGTGATGAGAAGAAGAAACTGCGTCATGCCAGTGGAGCCAACATCACCAATGCCACCACTGCTGCCACCACAGCTGCCACTGCCACTGCCAGCACAGAGGGCAGCAACAGTGAGAGCGAGGCTGAGAGCACAGAGAACAGCCCCACCCCATCACCTCTGCAGAAGAAGGTCACTGAGGTACTTGCTTCTGCCATAGTAGGAACTGGCAAGCACATCTCTGGCAGTGAGTAGTGGTGACACTAGAGGCCTGAGGTTTTCTCTGCAGTGACGATACCATACCATTTGCCACTTTGGGGTGCAGGGTGCAGAGCTGGTACCCCTGTGAGCGTGTGTCTGGGGAGCTGCCAGCTGGCCACACTAAGAGGCTCCTCTGCTTCCCACTGGATGAATGCATTCTCCTGATGGGTGTTACCAGCCTGTGGGCAGCCCCCACCTCTGCCAGTCCACTCTCAGGCAGGGGCCTGGCAGCTCTGTGCCCTGCATTCTTCCCTTCCCTTCCCTTCCCACTCCCACATTAGCCTACAGTGCACAGTGCACCTAGGAAGCAGTGGCCAAGAAAGCGGCTACTTCCTCCTGCCACCCTTCCAGGAAACACCTCTCACCCCAAAACAATGACAGTATGGCTCAGTTGCCATTTATTCAGTGCTTTTAGTACATAACTGGTTTAACATTCAAAACTGCCCTTTAGATCTGGACATGGTGGCACGCACCTGTAATCTCAGCCTGGGAGGCTGAGGCAGGCCTGTGAGTCGAAGGCCCTGACTACATAGTAAGACGCTGTCTCAAAGAAAAGGAAAAAAAAAAAACCCTGCCCTTTGAAGTAGGTACTCTTAGTATATAATTGTGCCCATTTCACATTTCAGGAATGAAAACAGTGAGGCGAAGGCCTAGGGGCTATAGCTCACTTTCCTACACTTGCCCAGCATGCATAAGGTTCTTGGCTGAATACCCACAAAAAATGAAATAAAAGAAGAAAGATAAAGCTGAGACAAGAATATCAACTAGCGCCTTTGTTCCAATAGGACTTATCCAAAACGCTCTTGCTCTACACGGTCCCTGCTGTCCAAGGCTTCTTCCGTTCTATCTCCTTGTCACGTGGCAACAACCTCCAGGATACACTCAGGTATGAAGAAGGGGAAGATGAAACACACACAGGTCTCTTTCCTTTCCCCACCCCATCAGTACAGCTCAGCTCAGGGCCCAGGCCTCTCTTGGCCTGCGCTTGGGGAGTGATTGCTGACCAGACGCCCACACACTGAGGTGAGACCCACAGATAAGGAGAAGCCTGAACTCCTGTGTGTGATTTATCTTGTAGGGTACAGTGACCATCTGTCTGTCACAACATGTCTTAAGTCCCCCTGCAAATTGGAGAGGGCTGACCAGCACAGGCCTCCTACTGAGAGGCTGCGGGTGGCCAGGGCAACCCCGCCCTTGCTCAAGGTCTCTGACCAGCTCTGTCTCCCACTTCCCTGTTGCCCCTGCTCTGCAGGCGACTCACTCATGGATGCAGATTGGTGTGTTCTTAGGTGACGGTGGCTTGACTGGACTGGGAAGAAGCACTCATTCATTTGGGGCGATCCTCATGGATTAGTCAGGAGCTCTGCCCCATGTGACAGCTGCTGTTTCTCTTCTCCAGAGCCTTAAAGATGAAAACAGATAACAAAAGCTGGGAAACTAAATTTCTGTGACTTTCTCATTGTCTTTTTCCAGAGTCCTTACCTTATGGTTTGATTATGGTCACTGGCCAGATGTCAATGAAGCCTTAGTGGAGGGGGTTAAAGCCATCCAGATTGATACTTGGTTACAGGTGAGACCAGGTTCCAGTGGGGATGAATCCGATTCTCGCCCCTTCGTGTGTCCCTTGGGAATCACGCTGTGGGCAGCACCCCAGAGCAGTGTGTGATATACAGTGGTAAGGAGGCAGAGCTTGAGCCCGAGGCCTATACTCCGTGTTCTCTTTACTTCTTTTGGAGAGCAGGAGGGAATACACCATTTCAGTGTCTAATAGTCAAAGATTGATCGTTCAGAGAATAACTAGAGTTGTTTATGTGGTGTTTACTGTATCTTTTTGACTACTAGGTTATACCTCAGCTCATCGCAAGAATAGATACACCCAGGCCTTTGGTAGGACGGCTCATTCACCAGCTCCTGACAGACATTGGTCGGTACCACCCCCAGGTACGTGGACAGCCTGGGCACGTTCGTGTCTAGCCTTTGATTTGGTGGGCAGCCTCAGAGACACGGTAGAGGAATGGGGAGCTGGGTGCTCCACTCCACGCAAGGATACAGTCCCAGGGGCCCAGGGCCTCCCAAAGAGTCCCTTCTGAGATAGAGTGTTCCCTCCCTGGGAAACCCATGTGGTCTCACCGCCTCATTTGCCATCTTTCCAGGAACTCGGGGTGGGGTCCTTCCATATAGCCCTTTGCAAACGTTCCTATGTTTGCTTCAGGCCCTCATCTACCCCCTGACGGTGGCTTCCAAGTCTACCACAACAGCCCGTCACAACGCAGCCAACAAGATTCTGAAGAACATGTGTGAGCACAGTAACACCCTGGTGCAGCAGGCCATGATGGTGAGTCTGGAGGCCGCGTGGCCCAGCCAGGCATCCCAGGAGACTGTGTCCCTTCCTCGTGACACAGCCCCACACTCCCTCTGGCCACCAGAGGAGTCCCTCCTGACCATAGCTCATCCTTGGCTCTCCTCTCCCGGAACCAGGTGAGCGAGGAACTGATCCGCGTGGCCATCCTCTGGCATGAGATGTGGCATGAAGGCCTGGAAGAGGCGTCTCGTTTGTACTTTGGGGAGAGGAATGTGAAAGGCATGTTTGAGGTGCTGGAGCCCCTGCATGCGATGATGGAACGGGGCCCCCAGACCCTGAAGGAAACATCCTTTAATCAGGTAGGAGACAAGCAGACACAGGATACCGCCAGGACCTTCATCGGCCTGCTTTCCTCTGGTCTTTCTCCTGCCTTTAATACAACGCCCTCCAGCAGAGGTCACAGGAATTAAAAGTACCACAAATGTACTTTACGCTAATTATATAAACGCTCCTCAATTGTCTTTTGGTTTGATTTTTTGTTGTTGTTTGTTTTGTAACTGATTGTTTTGGTGTTTGGTTTTATGGTGCTGGTACTTGAACCCAGGGCCTTGCATGAGCCAGGCAAGTGCTTTACACTGAGCCACACTCCGGACTCCCTCCTGAATTTACTAGAAAGTCAAGTCTCCTCAAGAGATTGTCTTGTCCTTCCTCTCACCTTCCCTTGCCTGCCCAGCCAGCCTCATGGGCTGGAGCTGCAGGACTGGTAGCTGCACAGCTACTCTTGCTCGCCAGCTCCCTGCCAGGGCCTCGCTCTGGCACTTACCAGCCTTCTGCGTTGGGGCCACATTGACCCTGCTTTCACCATCAGGCGTATGGCCGCGATCTGATGGAGGCCCAGGAGTGGTGCCGGAAGTACATGAAATCGGGGAATGTCAAGGACCTCACCCAAGCCTGGGACCTGTATTACCATGTGTTCAGACGGATCTCTAAGCAGCTGCCCCAGGTAGGGTCTTCACACCTCAGGCCTGTTCGCTGCCAGCACAGTCCTTTCTGCGACTGCCTGTGGACTTCCTGCCTCTCCTTCTAAGAATCTGGTTCCACTCCTTCCTGCAGATTTTGGGACAAATAACCACTTAGACCAATCCATTGAGAAATAAATTGCATTTAAATTACTCCCAGGTGGCAGAAAATGTAACCCTTGATAATTGTTCACAGCTCACATCCTTAGAGCTGCAGTATGTTTCCCCAAAACTTCTGATGTGCCGGGACCTTGAATTGGCTGTACCAGGAACGTATGACCCCAACCAGCCAATCATCCGCATTCAGTCCATCGCCCCATCTTTGCAAGTCATCACATCCAAGCAGAGACCCCGGAAGTTGACTCTCATGGGTAAGGACCACCATACCTATTCCTGCCACCTGCGTCTCCTTCCTGCAATGGCTGAGTGGCCTCCCTGGCTCCTCATTTGCTGGGAGCTGTGCTGGATGAGAGAAGCAGTGACTGTGTGTGAGCTGGTGGGCGTGGCTGGCTGTGGGGGCTGGACGGCTACCGATAAGCTCAGCTTCAGGCTCTCCCTTATCCCTTTACCACTGGAGCCTCTGTGGGAAATGAGCATGTAAAGTGAACAAACTAGGTCTGGGGAGATAGCTCAGTGGAATAGTGCTTGCCTGGCAAGAGCAAGGTCCGGAGTTCAATCCCCGGTACCGCTAAAAATAAATAAGGAAAATGCAAAGTGGTTCCAATAAAAATCTTAAACATTTAAAAAAAAAAAAAAAAAAGTGAACAAACTAAAACAGAAGTGAATTCTCACAGTGAGATTTGTTAAAAATTACCTCGGGATTTGTCTTAAGGATAGATGTTACTTCCATGGGACCGTGGAGGGAGGCCAGAGTGCTCTGGTGACATCTTGTGGTCTCTCACTCCTAATAATACTATTTCGTAAGTATAGCGGTTACTTGCTTGCGCTGGTTAACTGGGGTCCACAGGTGGTAATCTCTGCAGGGCTCAGTGTCATGTAATACAGAGACATGGTCACTCACGCCCTCAGGGTATTTTATTCGGTTCCCATTACTGGAGATGGAACCTTTGCACTAAGCTACCTCAGCCTGTTTTTAAATTTTTTTATTTTGAGACAGGGTTGGCTGGGGTAAGTTGCCAGGGTTGCCTGGGATAGCCTCGAACTTTCAGTCCTCCAGCCTCAGCCTGCCAGAGCTAGGAGCATCGGCATGCCGCCCACCACTGCTCCCAGGTGGTTAAATAAAGAAGCGCCTCCAGAAACATGAGCTGAGTCGGGAGCTCTCAGGACAAGCACGTTGAAAAGTTTCCCCTAGTTCCTCGCTCCATACCTGAAAGGGCAAGAGGAGGCCCCTGGGAAGAGCCCCTCCAGACAGGAATGATGGGGCAGCTCTAGACCTGGGGCCAGGTCAGCCGGGGAGCAGATATCCTGAGCTCACCTTTTTCCTGTCCCCTGACCTACTGTGCCCTCATCGGTCCCATCCAGCCGGGCCCCGTGATGTGGCCCATAGAGTTAGGGTTCTGAAGATAAGACAGCATGTGCCAGGGAGGAGAGACTGCGAGAACCTCTGCGCATGACCATTCCTGGTTCTCAGAAGCAGCTGTTTTGTTTTACTTTGAAGTTTTGGTGGCTAAGGGACTGTGAAAGGCTGAGCTGTTATTTTTTCCAATATCTATAGTATACCTTGTGTTAGGTGAGGTGTTCCAGTGTCTATGACCTTTGGCATACGTAGCCAGCCATAGCCAGCAGGTAGGAAAGCCTCCACCCTGCTCTCACTGCTCCCATAATTCCTTGCAGGCAGCAACGGCCATGAGTTTGTCTTCCTTCTGAAAGGCCACGAAGACCTGCGGCAGGACGAGCGAGTGATGCAGCTCTTCGGCCTGGTCAACACCCTTCTGGCCAATGACCCCACGTCCCTGCGCAAAAACCTCAGGTATTCAGAGCACCATGAAGACAGCAAAGCTTTGGAGAATTGTCTGTCTTATTTTCACTGTATCCGTCTGTATAATCATGTCTTTAGCAAATCAGTTAGAAAAGTATGTGTCTGACAGAAACTTCTCAGTATCCAGGCACCTAACACAGGAAGAAGATTCTCCAGAATTTCTAGGGTGCCCTCAGTGGGAAATTCCTTCAACAACCTCCAAAGACTCCATAAGAAAGTGATGTGAGATTAGACTGTAGAGTGTAAACTTGGTGTATTTTACCCCTTAGGGGATCAAAGCCCAGACAAACCTTACCTGTGCTCAGCCCGTTGATCCTCTTCCCAGTGAGCCCATGGTAACACTGAGGGGTTGTGTTAGCCTCAGAAAGAATCCCTCAGTGCTGCCCTAGAGCTGGGCAAGCTAGGAAGACCCGGCTTCTGTGTGGTCCAGGCCACCCAGGCCCCGCACCTCGCCTCTGAGGTGCTGTCACGAAGGCCGACACACTGCACACCTCGCTGCAGCCAGGGCCAGTCTGCTGTGCCCTGAGCTGACCAAAGGTGTGTTCTCTTCCTGCCACGCTTCTGTGGACACCAGCATCCAGAGGTACGCTGTCATCCCTCTGTCAACCAACTCGGGCCTCATTGGCTGGGTGCCCCACTGTGACACGCTGCACGCACTCATCCGGGACTACAGGGAGAAGAAGAAGATCCTCCTCAACATCGAGCATCGCATCATGCTGCGAGTACGTGATGAGGCCGCCACCCAGGCCCCGCAGGGCTCGGAGGCCACCCCTAGTTTCTGGTTCACCTATGTATGTGCGTCGCTGCCAGATCTGTGGGAGGGAATTTGCTGTTGAAGAAGGCTTAGCAAGGGGAATCCTAAAGGAGGTAACTTCTAGAGCACCACAGGGCCATACAGCCCAGAAGTTACTGGACAGATAGCGTCAAGCCTATAGTACCCAATGCACCCGACAAACCTTGGCTAGGAGATGTGTAAGAAATAGAACTGTGTGTTACCCCAAACTTTGTGTTCCCCTGCACGAGGAGCCTTGTCCTAGAGTCCCTTCCTTGTGCTCTGGAAGCACCTGTGCTTGTCCAGTTAGAGTGACCACCACGGCGTCTGTATTTCCCTTGTCCCTTTGGCTGTGTCCTTCAGCAGAATTAGAACCCGACTCTCCCTGGGCCCGAGCCTGTTTCCTCCTAGATTGCGGCTGTTCTCTGACTGCACTATCTGACACAGATGGCTCCAGACTATGACCACCTGACTCTGATGCAGAAGGTGGAGGTGTTTGAGCACGCCGTCAACAACACAGCTGGGGACGACCTGGCCAAGCTGCTGTGGCTGAAGAGCCCCAGCTCCGAGGTGGGTGGCTGGTGGGACGC
>NDGN011447130.1:0-19683 GCA_002564285.1 Tympanoctomys barrerae
AAAGTTATAAAATAATTTAATTGTTGATTAAGTTTTATGTGGCACATAAAGATGATAATAATGCAATTTACTGGACTTAATGTCATTTGTTAACACTTAATGATCATTTACTGTATATCAGGTATCAAACTGGATTTCATCTTTATGCTTAAAGAGCTCATTTCTGTCTAGAATGAAGCAGAGATACAAATAATTAAAAGGCAGTGTTGTTAGAAGTTTCATAGTGAGTTATTGGAATAAATTTTTGAGGGCCATGTGTATACATCTCCATATGCAAACTACCCAGAAAAGGCATGGATATGGAATTAAGTGAATACTTGTATTTTTAAACAGAAATGGAAATTTTACTTTTTTCTTCTCTTCTTAACCGTAGTATTATCTATACCAGTACATAGATCAGTGCATTTCTTGTCCTTTTAAGCAACTGCATTGGCGTTCCATTGTGTGGGTGTGCTATCATTATTTTATTATTTTATTTTTTAATGTATTTAGTACATGGTCTACAGGGTCTCACTATGTAGATAAGACTCAGTGATCCTCCTGTTTTCAGCCTCCCAGGAGCTGGGATTACCGGAGTGTGCCACCATGCCCAATCTCAGTCATTGTCTCAGGGCGCCCCAGGGGCAGGGTTGGCATGGCATGCTGGGATTGAACCTGGTCCCTGCATCTGCCTAAGCAGGAACTTTAATCCACTGATCTATATCTGGCTGGCCTGATGTACTATTACTTAATCAGTCCTCTGGGGCTGAACATTAGGTAGGTTCCAGTATTTATTATTAAATAGAATTCTGCAGTAAGTGTTCTTTATGTGGTTTTAGTTCATGCAAGTGTAGCTAGGGATAAATTTGTAGAAGTACAATATTTGAATTACACAATAAGTGCTTTTATTTCTATTAATACATTTTAAAATAATTCAGGAGAAATTCAATTCACATGTAAGTATCCATGTACCCATATTTTTATGAGAGGAATTGTATATGTTATCAAAAAGTATAAAATATTAAACAGAGAAGGGCAGAGTAAGGAGATTTGGAAAGTTTCACCTATAGGAGAAGCAGGAAGAACATGTTGTATTTTAGTTCAAGGGCCAAGTCATGTGCTCCTCTGGTACCCATTTCTCTCAATGAACGGCTCCCTGAGAAACTAATTTTGGTTAGACTTCATGAGTAGCTTGATTTCTGGACCCTGGGCTCCAGTTACTTGGTAGGATATCTCCACCTAGTTATCAAAAGTCATACCTAACTGAATAGCTGAATGAAGTGATCCTAAATTCAGCTGTCCTAAACCAGTTTAGCCACTTATTCAGACATGTTTGGGTGTGTTCCCCACTTCAAACTCTTCACTGACTCACATGAATTTTCTCTTCGCATTGTCTCCCAACCAGTGTACTCACTATATCCCACCATTACCACCTGGTTTCTCTGCTACCTATTCCTACCACTACTACTACTACTACTACTACTACTACTACTACTACTACTACTACTACTACTATTACACACACACACACACACACACACACACACACACACTTCTAATTCTATCATGCCCTGGCTTCCTGTGGTCTCTCTGCATTGAGGGAGTGTTATCCTCCTTTCCTTTCCATTTACAAGATAAAAATCAGAACTCCTTGGTTAGATATTCTGAATGCTTTTGCATTAGAAAAACCTCATTTGTTACCAGTCTCTAGGATGAACACACATTTCAGCGCCACCACTTCCAGACGAGTGACTGCAAATGCTCTGCGTGTGCCACCCATCAGCTTTGTGCCATCTATGCGTCTCCTAGCTGCGACTCTCACCCTCTGACCATCTACCTCCCCAACGCTGTTCATTCTTCCAGTTCAACACAAGCCCAACTCTCTTTCTCCAGCATATGTTGGGTTCCCCTCTCTCTGAGCTTGATTCTTAAGCCCACACTGCCTCACATTATAATCAGACTCTTTCATCAGCTGTCTCTTGTCCCAGCAGAAGACGCTTACATTTCATAGATTGTGTTCATACTACAGCTATGGTGCTACACAAGTAGTGGCCTTTCCTTGCTTGGATAATAAAAATGATCAACATAGAAATAATTTGGAGTTATTTCCACTACATTCATTTAAGGAGAAAAAAAACAGGCTCTGGGGAGATGCTGCCATAATGAGAAGTCATCACATAGCTGTCATCAGAGCAGAGAGGACAGCCAGGTCTCTTCATTACAGCCTGTTTCTCTCTTTCCCTCTTTTGTTATAATTTCTGTCTGATTTCATGTAAGAAATACTTGTTCCACACTAGTGCATAGAAAAAGTGTGCACCCACCCAACATAGGAAGCGCCCAGAAATGCATAAAATGCTTCCATCAATTTTGTACCAAGTTAAGTTAGGGTAAGTATTAATGTACTGTACTAATTCTAATGATTGATCAGCAGAATTTTGAACCTTAGATCATCTCCCCTAGATTTGTTTTTGTTTTTTTTTTAGAACATCCACTTGATAGTAAGCAATATATTTTAGATTTGCACATTTTTTTCTTTTTCTTTTTCTTTTTTATAAGAAGGAAACTGCTGGCTTTAGCAGACATCATTACTCTTAAGTAATGAAACAATGCTGAAGCTGGTCTGATGTCATCAATGCAACTGTTCCCAGAATCTGTCAGCTGTGGTTACAAA
This sequence comes from Tympanoctomys barrerae, assembly GCA_002564285.1. Taxonomy (NCBI): domain Eukaryota; kingdom Metazoa; phylum Chordata; class Mammalia; order Rodentia; family Octodontidae; genus Tympanoctomys; species Tympanoctomys barrerae. Next base: position 2,651 of record NDGN011447130.1, read on the forward strand.
ACCTTTGGTCCTTCTGCTTTAAGAAATAGTGTTAGTGCCACTGCATTATGGTGATCTATCTTACACTACAGGTACAGTTCATCATTTGAACTGGCTGCAGGCTGTTGTTGGCCATGTGTCTCTTAATAACACTCTCCAGGAAACCCAGTGCTGTTAGGATTTCAAGGTCAATAAACAAGCCAGCGTAGGCTCCTTGTAAGTAAATCCCATCTTTTGAGATAGTATTGTGAGTACAATTAAAAACAGTTGTTAGGCTACCATCAACCTTATACCTCTACAGATGAGACTACAGCCACTGCATGAGTTGTGCTTCCTAATAAATGGAAACATGATACACCTTAACCAGTACCAAAGAATTTAGCTAGAATTTTTTCAGTTCCTTGCCTGTGTCACTTATTGCATTCCTCACTGTTTCTAAATGCACCATAGCTTTCAAGCTACCATTGATAGTGATTGTGTATGTAGAAAAATTGTCTATAGGAAACGTCTAATTTCAATTAATCAACACGCAAAAAAGTTGAGCCTATTCTGAAAGAAAATCCCAAATCCTACCTGACAAGGATTTGTGAAGGGAGTTATCTAACAAATTCTGGATGGCTATCGGAGGAGCCTTTGTCATTCTTTATTACATAAGATCAATAAAAATGAAAAGAAGTTTTGAGGAAAGGCAGTGGATCACTGGCAAATTAAAGAAAATATGAAAAGTACATTTAGAAATACAGTACTTAAAACTAGATGCCAAATACAGTAGATGGCTAAATATTAAGAGTTCTGTATGTGGTTGGATACTTGAAAACTTTGAAAATAATGACATTCTTATAAAATGTGTATAGAATGAATTTTAGTACTAAAATGAGCAAGATGCTGAATGGTCCATCATGCATATGTGTATGTCTATTTAAATCATGTTTGAATGTGTGTACATAGGAAAAATACACTGAAATGGTTATGATTATTTTGGGGGTGTCAGATAAGAAGGGATTTTGGGGCCTGGGGAGATAGCTTGGCAAGAGCCTGCCTGGCAAGTGCAAGGACCCAAGTTCAGTCCCTGGTATTGCATGCTGTGCCAGCCCCAAACCGGGTGTGGTGGTGCACACCTCTAATCCCAGCATGGGGGATGCTGAAATAGGAGGATTAATTTGAATCCAAACTGGGTATCCAGACCCCGTATCAAATAAATAAATAAATTTTAAAAGATGGGATATATGTTTGAATAAGGAAAACAAAGGGCTGCTTTCTGTATTAAAAGTGATAATTTTTGTAACGCATATCTGTGGATCACAGTAGCTCAAAGTTTTCAGTATCTTATAAGCAGAGTAGGGATGGATGTGTGTGTCTATTTGAACCTGTGCTATGGTGCTGATAATTGATACAGCTCAATAAAATGTCTATAAAGAATACTTAGGAGACAGTACAGCAAATGACTTAAGATTCAGCATAGAGCTGGTAAGATTCTTGGTTTTAGCCTTTCCCAGCTCTTACTTAAACCTCTCTCTTCCTTCTTGAAGATTGTTTTTATCATCAGTATAATAAAGATAATAGCACCTACTTATCTCTGAGCATCTGGCTTAGTATCTGATGCAATATCCAATGAATTATCATTAGTATCAACAAACTTCAATAGAACTGTCCTGCCCTGCACCCTCTGGCCCATCCAGCCAGTCATATCCCCAACTATATGTCTTTCTCATGCTCAGCCAGTGTGCTAAATATGAATTTCTCCTTTGTCTTCTATACCCCAACCCACCGAGCTATCCTAGCACGTTCCTGAATGCTCACCCCGTCATGCATAGCTCTGTTATCAAGTCTTCTTTGCAGAGGATTTCTGGTTCCTCGACACCTAGCTATTGTGCCTACAGGATTTAAAAAATCCTGAGTGAATAAATGCAGAGTGTTATACCTTAAAATTTAATGGAACTAAGTAGAATATCCTCCTATAGACCTACAAAAAAATCTTAGGTACACATGTCTGAACTATTTTGTTTTTGGAGAATTACAAAGATTATAGCTAACCCAGAGTTGTATGGAGCCCAGACTAGAATGTAGTACATGAACTGAGGTGAACATACTGTTAATAAAGACAGTTAGTGGTTTGTTTCTTGATATTTAACAACCATGTGATCAATACCAAAATAGTAACTTTTTTCATTACCGATAGAATAAAAAGCAAAACCTGCCTTCTATCGTTTTTCTCCAAGCTAGATTCTCCTCTTAATCTGAAATTTTCCCAGATATCTCAGAACTACAACTGCAAATTAAACCTCAGCATGCCCACTTTATACATCTTAAAAATTATTTAGGAAATAAACAGAATTTTGTCCTCTAAAATGGGGTATTTTCTCTTATTTAAGAAAAGTATTTTGTTGTTGCATAAGTACATATCATTGTCTTTCTGAAGTGAAATTTGCTGTCATGTTTTCATCTTTCATGGATTGAGGTAATGTGTTTTGTCCTGTTTTTCTTCTCTGGTTTACATGTTTCACAAACATTCTCATCATTTACACAAATATTCCCATCATTTGAACTTGGTTTTTAGATCAATGACTAATAACATCTACGAAACTTATCTAAGCATTGGGTTTAATTATGTAGAAACACACACAGACCAACCCTAGATGTCCATTTAAAGTTTTTCTCATCTGATAGTCATTTGAAGGTCAGTATGAAGAATAACCGATAGAAATAAATGAAGAAAGAACAGTTGCCTCTTATAAGAGCAAGATTATGTTTGAAAAAACATTAACTGCTACCACCTAAGGAAGGAAATCTGTTTACACTCATGAATACAAACTTCGTTTAACACTTCAGCATTAAAAAATCCATTACATGCATATTTTGAGGGGACACTTCCTCAGGAAAGTTTCATTCATACTGACTGTTTTAGTTCAAGTTCAGAACTGGCATTTGAATTGCACTAGATCTTGTTCAGAGATATCTATCACCTCCTTAAAAGAAACAGACTCTAGATTATATTTAAAAACTCAGTCCAGTATTCTTCAGAGAGGATCAAGTTTGATTTTTTATTTTAAGCTGCTGTGATACTGAGAAGTGCTGAAATGAGCATGGCAGTGAAGTCCAGTAGGTATTAGAAGGGCTTGTCCTGGACGCCTTCTCTGTCCTCACCATGTGTCTGCCCCTCTGCAGCACGCGATGCCTTTTTGGAGGGTCTCCAGCCACTCAGACCTCATGGCCCTACATCATGCCTTGGAACTGGAGTACCTGTAACCACCACCTGGACTATGAAACGGCACGACTGCCCTGTGACCAGGGCCGGATCCAACAGGCTGGGTCTCACGTCAGCGCTGGACACCAGAACACGGCAATTTCAGCATACTGATGCACAGCTGCTGTCTGTCTTGGTCGCTGCCCTCGCAGTTAGCAGAGGACCACATCTGTTTCTTGAGAAAGGCTGTTGACTCTAGTACTGTGAATCCAATGAAAGTAAGCCATGAAAATGTTCTAGCAAGTGTAAAGTGTCTTTGCCACAGTAACTACATGGCTCAAACCTGTGAAGGAAGGACCTGCAAGCACTTCAGCTTTTAGCATTTTCAATGTGACAGAAACATCTTCTCCAATACAGCAAGTCTGATTGCACAGGAAAAACTGAAATGTATCCTCGAATACCAGCAGAGGGATTTTCTCATAAACAAGGTTTACTTTTTGATGTCTCATCCCCAGGGTAATCTATACATCTCTACTTATTTATGAACAGACTTTTTAAAAAACAGATTTACTGAGGTATAATTCGTATACCATACAACTCACACAAAGACTTTTGACATCAAATAATTGAAGAGTTGATAACATAGGAAATAAGTGATTAAAGACCTTTGCCTCATGCTGTGGCAAGTTCTTTGAATATTAGCACATTGCAAAGTAAAGTATGTCTAATTTAAGCATATAATATGTACATCAATGAGACAATCATGTACAGAAAGAATTTTGGGTGTAAATTTGTAATAATGGATGATTCTTTTACATATTGTTTAGTGAAATGATATTGAAAGGTAGTCATGCCTTGATAGTGAAGCTTGAGGCATCACGCACACACCCCATGTGCAGTGCCTTATCTATGGATTGGGTATAAATATGTAGATAATGGATTTTTTAAAATGCTGTTGTCAAGACCAAAAGCATGAATATTAAGTGTCAGTAAGGATTTTGTTTTCCAAATCTTTATTCCCATCAGTTCTTCTGAGTTTTTTTTCTTTTTAAAATGAGGTTAGGAGGGCACTGATTGAAAGAACATAGCAGTTTAATGGATTTGAAAGAGAAATCCAAAGTCCTCTTACCACCTCATTTTTTTTTTCATTTCAATACTAATGTATTATATGTAACTACTTGGAAAAATGATGATGCAAATGCTTCATCCCACAGAAAGAATATAGATGATAGATATATTTTATTAATAAAATGGTTTGTGAATTGGAGGCTAGAGAGTTTTCACGTGCTCAAAATTATTATTGTACCTGCGTTTTCTTGTTTAGATAAAGGAGGACATTAGCGCATAGCTGGAAATCAGCACAAATTTCATTGCTCCCTTCATCTGTATTCTGTCTTCCTTCCCACTAAGTTCATTGCCACCAATGAATGGCCCAGTCATCATCAACAAACAATAATGTTACCCATCTCTTATATTAGGTATTCCATAATAAACATACATCTTGGGAAATAAAAATTGTCACCTCTGTTATACCCATAAGGAAGTTTTTCCAAAAGCAATTGATTTGGCTGGATACTAGTCATTCTCCTCTAAAGCTTTCATGTCTATGGAATTACTCTTTGGATGAATTATCTTTATTATTAAATGTCTGGGGTGGGGCATCAGCCTTGACCCAGACTAGTAAAGAGCTACTCCATCTTCTTCTGAAAGTTGTGTTGCTGCTAGAATTAGTCATTTGTGAATTTTCCAAAGTTTTTAACAGTCCAATTAGTTTCTTTTTTCCTTGTTTGCTTGAAGCAAATGGAAGTTGACAATTTTTAGCCCTTTTTTTTCATTTTATGCAGATTGAAAAGACAAAATTTATATTGGCCTTACTGTAAAAAGGTGTGTTGTGTCCACAATTGTGTACAGAATTTTTCTTCATTAATTTTGTGTTTAAATTAATAAAATTGATTTGTGAAGTACTGTATACTCCTTGAATCTCAGTGTCATCTTTCTATTGGTTCTATGAAGTAACAGCAGGGTCTTAGTTGCATTAGAACGAAGTCTGCAGCAAGTTGAAGGAAGCAACAGCAGCGATGGCTTCTCCAGCCCAGCAGGGCACCAGAACTAGAAAGCGAGGCCTGACTTTGTGATCACTGTAAGAGATGCCTCACAAACTAACAAATTGGACCCTGACTCGAATTTGTCAACAGTAGAAGAGAATTCAGCATAAGGGACTTTGGATTGCAGATCATAGATTTAGCAACTTAAATATTCAAGGGATAGGGAACACAAATGTAAGACAGTTTCATTTTTAAAAGATATCTATGACTTGCCTGATTAATCACTGACCAAGAGCTATAAAACAATAGTTACCTTCCTCCTGAGAATTTAATCTTAGAAATATAGCACTCATATATGCAAACATGTAAAAAATCACATGTGTGTTGTCTGATCCATTTATCAGCCCCATGATATGTATTCTCCACATGTATACACCAGGCTAAAGCATCTTGAATATTGAGATACCCACCCTGAGAAGGAACAGAGATTGGGAAAAATATTTATAGTGTAGCACAAGGGTGGGATTGAAGGGATTATTAGGTTTTAGGTGAAGAAAGTATAGGCAAAGTGGAGGGCACTCAAAAAGTGTATTTTCTAACATGACACCCACTGACCACAGCATTTAAATCTTTACCTCTTTGACTATTAAGTAGAGCTCAGATTCCTCCTCCTGGCATTTTAGAGACCTCCAAATGTACACTATATTTTCTTCTCAACGCTGTCTGTTATTACTGTACTGAACAAACTTCAATAGGGTAGGCCAGTACGGAAGGCTCTTTAATGAACCAGACAGTGCTCTCCAAGTTCTGCCTCACCTTTCAGAGCATGTCCAGTGCTATGAATGACCCTTCAGTCTTAGGACATCCAAATCATGGCCAGCTCTAATCCTCCCTCCTCTCAAGTGCCTTCTCTCCCATGGTGGCAAGCAGTATGAGAGCTCTTTCTCTTGAACACCCCGCCCAACCCACTCTTTATTGGCAGAGCATATTCCATTATATAGACTGACTCCCTGGGGCCTACCCTTGCACTATCCTCAGTGTAAGGCTGGGTGTGGACATTGGAGTTGGTAGAGACAAACAACAAATGAACTACTACTGAGTAAATGAATGCGACAATCAGGTCAGAAAGGCAAAAGTCTTCATCAGAGAATGCTTCTACTTTTGTATCATAGGAATGAAAACCAAAGCCCTGGACCCAAGACAACAGGAATAGATGATTTTATGAAGGAGAGAGACCCAGAAAATTCTTGAAGGCCCGTTTGGGGGTTTGGGTATGTAGTAAGTATTAAAAGAGAGGCCGGTGAGGTCCTACACAGTGGTATGATCTAACTTACTCTTTAAAGTCAACTCTGTCTACTAAGTACAGAATGAGCTAGAGAAAGCAAGAGAAGATGTGGAGAAATCCTCAAGCCAGGTGAGCAGTGGCCTGGACCTTGACTGCCATCACTGGGCTGGCAGTTATTAAAGAATTCACTGCAGCTCTATTGACAATACTAATAAAAACAAGCAGTGGAGCTGCTGTGTGCATACTGGCAGGCAGAAGAAGCTTTCTGAAGAACAGATGGCTCCGTAGCAACCTAAAGGCTGGGGAAGACTTGGCCAAACAGAGATTGGAGGAGAGAAGAGTCTATGAGCCTCCCAAGATTAGAAAGAGTGCAGCAAGCTCAGGAAGAGAAATAAAAACAGGGGGAAGCCCGGGGCTGTGCAACTGGAGCTCAGAGAGGGAGCAAAGAGGGCCAGGAGAAGGTCAGTGGGCAGGGCTTAGCTGTCCATTTCAGAGTGAATCTTCAGGCTTTGTCTTCCTATTACCCATGAGTCTGACTGCTTCTCTTTCATGGGAGAAAATAAAAGAAGATAGGACAGAAATCATTTCTCCATTCCTGCTTTAGCACCCACAGCCTTCCCTATGAGTGATACACACTTCACTAGACTTACAGTAAAACTTAGTGGAGCTTTTTTTTTTTATTGCACAGATCCTACAACTTGCGTCAGTCCTCGGCCCAAGGGCTCACAGCCACAGGAGGTGGTCGTGACCTCAGCCTACCCTCTTGGATGAAGCACAGAATCATGAAAAGATTAGGGGTATGAGGCCACTAACATTTCGTTTTTACTCCCGGGTCTACCACTAAACATCAGGGTGATCTCAGGTGACCCCTTCCCATTTTTAAGGACTCTCTGGCCTCATATTCACAGTGAGCAGTTTTTGAGTGATGCGTGCTTTTATTTTAACTTTAGCATCCCAATCCTGTCATAACTCCAAAGTTCAGTTGAAATTTTTTCTTTCAGTGAGCATTTATAAATATCAAAAGGAAGAAACAAACATATACAGTTTTGTAATAACTTTTTAAATTTGCTTTTCAGAACATTTGCATATGACATGGCTGTTTCCCAATTCAAATGAATGAAGGAGGCCATTTGCTTAACAGAACATGGCAAGAATGGATACTTGTGTGTGCATTTAAGGCTTACAAGAAATTTCCTTGCCAGTTTTACCCACGGTGTGCACAGGTACACAGCCTCAGCTGAAATACTTCTGACCATCCCACTCAGGAGAGCCTTTTTGAAAATCCAGAGGCTCACGTTTAAAAGAACATGAAGTGCTCGTCTTTCTTTCTGTGTTTCTCTGAGCATTTCCATTTCTCTCCATTCTGTGTGATTATACAAACTGACAGGATGACTTGTGGCAGAAGAAATGAAAGGGTTTGTAATTTAGGAAACCTCTGGCCCTGCTGACTGAAAGCAGGTTGTTTGTAAAAAGGAAATCCTGACCTCAGCTAACTGGCAAACTCTGTCAGAAGCAATAGAAGGAAACGGAGGAGAAAGAACAGTGCTGGGGATTTTTATTGGCAACTGAAGAAAAATGGATTCTCTGCCAGAGGAAAGCCCATGGAGGAAAGCTCGCCACTGGGGGACCAAGACCTACTCTGTCTCCACATGTGTGATTGTGTGACTGTGTTGGGGCTTGGTGCTCTGGTTTAGGGAGCTGATTGTACAGGAGGTTATACAGGCTACTTGGGGCGATAGCTAGAGTGACATCCCTGACTGTAGATTTCCTTGTTACCTAAGGTTCAAGTCCCTCTGACACAGGCACACCCTAGCCACCCCATCTTTATACTAGCATGATACAGAACTTTAAAGCCCACAGAGAGAGGATGGGGTACACAAGTTGTACCAAACACTTGCCACATTGGCCCTCTCAGACAGCTTGTCCTCATCCCACCCTCCCCCTGCCAACTGCCCATCAGTAGAGTTCTTCCATGACCTCTACGACCCTCCCAAGAAAGAAGCCTTTGCAGGTTCTACTCTCCTTAGCCCAGTGGTTCCCAGTTGCCTACCCTTGGAAATCAGTTAGGGCACTCTGAAAGAGACCGATGCTTAAGCCCAGTCCCCAAGAGAGTCTGATCTGATTTATTTTGGATGTGGCTTGAGCTGCAAATGGCATAAGAAAGGCCCCTACCGCCAACTACTGGCCACCAAGTGGACCAATTTCTGAGGGAGCTTTCTGGCTCTTGGCCTTCCCTTTCCAGTCAGTTCTGCATGGCCACACCCAGGACCCTGACATAGTCTTGATTCTGCCACAACTCCATCCACGAAAGTCCAAAGGAGCTTCTCTACGCCACGTCACGGGAGTCCTCAAGGGGCCACCATCTACTGAGAAAAGAGATGGATGATAAAGGGCAGCCTATAGCCAGGCACGGTGATGCACAGCTATTATCTTAGCACTTTAGGAAGTTGAGGCAGGAAGAGTGCAAGTTTGAGTCCAGCTTGGGCATCTCAGTAACTTAGCAAAATCCCATCTCAAAAGAAAATAATTTCAATAAAGTACAGAGGGGTATAGCTCAGTGTGAAGACCCTGGGTTCAACCCCAGGTATAAATAATAAAAATAATAATAACATCAATAACAATATTGGACTGGAGCTGTAGCTCAGAGACAGAAAGCTTTGTGTGGGCCCCTGAGCTCCCCAGCACTGCTAAGTAATAAAACATAGCAGCCTGTAATGCTTGCCATGCTAGATCTCAAAGACACCTGCAATCCAAGGGGACAAAAATGGAAAGAAAAAAAAAACCTTCACTTATGATGAGATCTCAAGAGCACAGCAAACAATGTTGCCTAGGCAAATAAGAAGTCTCAAAGAAGAAGTGATATTTTCATTGGCCTATTAAAGAAGAACAGGAAGCTGAGAAATTCCTAAGTTTTCCCCTAAGTTCTCCACCAAGTGGTCAGCTTGTTCAAACCTCAGGCCAGTGAAGGCTTATTAACTTTTTCCTCCACCCCCAAAGCCCCACTTTCATTCTTTAACAAAGACTTGCCAGTTCCCATATAACACACCCCAGCCAAGGTGGTGTTGACTGCATCCTCATGCCCTTCAGTAGTGTCTTCTTTGAGATCCTGAGATTGCTCTCCAGAGCCTCCTTGCCCCCACTTCCCTGCTCTGACCCATTCCCTGCACCCCAGTCTAACCTAGGCCTGCCTGTTACTGTGGTGTTTGGGATAGAACTCAAGCTCCATGGTGTGCTGAAAGCCTAGACCACTACCTCTCATCTCCTTACCCATTCAGCTTTCACTCCACAAGGTTCCTGGTAAGGTCTGAAATGCTGATGGCTGCCCCATGCCATGGCTTTCACACTCTAGGCCTGGAGGACAGTTTCATCTCATCACTGGGGTTTTCCTCACCTTTCTATTTTTGGCTTACTACTGTGTCCTCCACATGCCTTCTGAACAGTCTGTTGGAAAGAGACATCTCCCCTGTAGAATTCTCTCTCTCTCTCCTCTCGGAGACCCCTCTGTGTCCTTCTTTACACTTGCCTAACGCCATTTTTTTCTTCTGTTTGCTTACTACTCTGTTTGCTACCTTTCTAAGTAGGCTGGAAACTTCAAGAATATGAAGGACATCACTACTACTAAATCCCAAGCACCATGGGTTATTAGTATTCCTGCTTGAAGTATTCCTGTTTTTTTCTAACAATAAAATTAAAATGTGTGTTGAGTAGATAAACAGTGGATCAATGAACAAAGGCAATGGGAAGTAAAAGCATATTGGCGAAGTTTCAAGAGTTTGATGAAACAAAGTGATGTGTGGGATGGGTCATTGAGGGAGTGTGGAAAAGAAAAGCAGTTTGAGTGGGTGCAGATTGCCAAGGGTCTGGACTCAGGAGCTCAGGAGTTGGGGCTTTGTCTGTTATCAGGGAACTATTGAAGAATTTTTACCTGGTGTGGGGGGTATGATAGAAAATCAGATACATATTCATTTATTAATGAGAAGAAATGCACAGAAATAGGAAGTTAGGAGACAGCAGGAAGGTGGTAAGATGCAAGGTGACTGTGTAAGGGCAGCACCAGGGACAGACATGGAAACCAACAGCATGTGTCACAAGGGCAGTGCTGGGCCCCAGAGGGTGAGGGGGCTTCCAAAGCCCTCCTGCCTACATGTTTCCCATGTAAATGGGAAGGGAGGTGGCTGGAGGCATCCATGTGGATTCCAGTTTATAGGGGAAAACCTCATTCTAAATCTCCCTACTCGTGAATTGGAAAGCTTCCCTGTCTGCAAATAATTGTGTGTATTATTGAATACATGGGTCATAATGAATCCTTTGGAAGGACAGCAGACTGGCTTCCCTGATGGCTCCAGGAGGTACAGAAACCAGACTGAAACACTTTGTATGTAATTGAGGAAACATCACTTTTCCATTCCAAATGAGGCAGGAGGTTGTTGGAGGAGATTATAATAACCACACATATACCCTCCCTATGAAGACTTTTGTTATGCACCCTCTTTCACTACTAAAATCACAGCCCAGAGGTGACTCTTGGGTCAGGCCTTACTTCAGCCATCCTGGGAAGGGCCTCTGGACACAGATAATCCAAACTCTCCACTCCTTCAACTCCCAGTAGAAAGATGCTACAGCTTAGGAGATAAATAAAGCATCCACAGATTGATGAAGGTCCTTGATGCATGATGCCTTTGATTCTGTCCTAGCTCTTGGCAAGCACAGAGCCCACCTCAAACAAATAGCAAAATGTTTAAAAGGAGTAAAAGAGAAGAGAAACAAAGAGAAAAAAAATATATGGTAGAGGTAAGAAGGAAGTTTGTGGTGTTAATGACCATAGGAAAGCATTCAGCCAATGAAGAGGATCCCCTACATTTTTTCTGGCCTTGAATGGGGGAGGTTTGCACAAGTGTCCACCAGGCCACCAGGACCAACATGACTGTGAGCATAAGACCAGCCATCCAGGCCAGGAATAGAGGGCTGTGGAAGGGAGTATGCAGGGCTTCTGAACAGGAAGCCCTGGCCTCTCTACTGGCCCTTCAGAAAGAGCATCTTCCCTTCCTCAGCTCCCCATGTCCCTCCCTGTAGGAACCTCTCCTGGAGAAATACCATGGTCCCATCACCTAGGCCAATAGTGATTCAAAATTACCAAAGGCTTCCAGAAGTTCCATTCTTCTGCAAATACTTAAAAAGCAAGAAGGCACGGGCCCAGTTAAAGAAGAAAGCACACGCCCTTATTGGAACACTCTTGTTTTGAAAAACTTCTGCCCTCTGGGGTTGAAAGCATTTCTTGGCCCAGAGGAATCAAGAGGCACCACCATAGCTCCAGAAATGCTTCCAGCCCCCTGACCTTGATATTTATTTGCAAAGCCTGACAGGAAATCAGTGCTATGTGTTCCATGAAAAACAAAGGAAAATGCAGGAATCAGAAAAAACAACAGACTTCACTAAACAGACTTACATCAATAGACCTTAAAGAAAATGAAATGATAGAAAAATAGGTCCCTGTGACATGTAACCTTTTACTGTGTTCTGAAGGCCGAGTATGTGCCCAGCTCTAGGCTTGGTCCTAAAAGGCTGTGTGCCCAGGGAAGCTCGTATTTCCCAAACTGGGACCCTTGTGCTGCTGGAATGAAGAAGCTAAGTGAGGGATCTGAACCTCACCAGTGTGTCACAGGATGGACTGAAAGCTTCAGGTACAGAATGGGAGAGACACTGGGGAGCACTCCTAGGATAATAGAATGCTTAATCTATATTACAAAGAATAGGTGGGGTTCTTCCAGATGAAAAACACAGGTAAGAGCATAGCTGGAAGGAGAGAACAGATAAGGTCTAAAACAGTTGCAGAGACTGACCCTTAAGCTGGTGCACACACCACATCACAGTTCTCTGAAAGGCCAAGGCAGGTTCTAGCCCAGGCTAGTCAACTGAAAGATTTCACCCCTCCTTTGATAGTGATAGGAGCTCAGAATATACTTATATGCTATAAAAAAATATAAAACAAATACCAAAGTCTGGTGAGATAGCTCGAGGGACTAAGCACCTACTTAGACAAACATAGGGACCAGGGCCTATTTCCTGTACCACATGCCACCCCAACCCCACCCCCTAGGCATGCTGAGCTGTCCACTGAGTCCAGGAGTAGCGCATGCCTATAATTCCAGTGTTGGGGAGGCTGAGACGGGAGGATTCACTATGAATCTGAGCTACATAGTGAGACCCTGTGCCAAATATATTAATATATGTCAGTAATCAGAAAATGGAATCCATTCTCAAAAACAGGGAGGCAATAGAGAGCGGTGGAGGCTGTGTTAAACAGAAAAGGATGTAACTCAAAGCCATAGCTGCTTCTCAACTCCATTATTTTCCATGTAGAAATTCTGGCTTAAGGCTACAAAATAACTCAACAGCATAAATGCCTTCATGATGAGCACAAGGTCCTGAGTTTGATCCCCAGTACAAAGAAAGAAAAAGAGAGAGAGTGAGTTTCTGTTTTCAAGAAAATCCATGTTTTGGGGGACAGTTAGTTACAGAAATCTTACATATTCTAATTATGGGCCAAAATGAAATTTGTAAACCAATTACAATATGGTGATGGGCACATGTAGCTCACATGTAGCTTAAAACATGTATGTCCGGAGTGTCTAAAAAGACACCATGTAGAGACCAATGTGTCGCTAGACCTTTAGGAATATTGGCAGTACTGAGGGCCACAGGTAGGAGGCAGAGGGAGAGCAGGGTGGCTCGAGCGAGAACACCATTCATACTATAGGAAGTTATCTAATACATGGGTCCTAAGCTTGATATACACAAAAACGTACTTGGAAATAGGGTCCCACACCAAATATTATAACTACTTAAATAGGCTGCACAATGGTCTTTTCACACACAAGTTACATACATTTCTCAACCTGTGCCCAACATTTTAAACTTCTTAAAGTAGAATTAGTGTTGCATTCGTACACACTGCCAGTAGAGGAAATAAACGTACGTATCTGAAGGTGTTGCTGATTTAAATTGCAGATTGTTTATATTTATGCTACAAAGAAAAAAAACCCTCTGATTCATTGTTTACACATACACACATACAAATACACACACACACACACACATCTTCTATTTATATGTGGGTTCTTAAATATCAGTTAAATAAATGGGTCTTAATTCCCCTTCTGGGATTTATCCACATGAATACTGTTCATTTATTTATTTACTAGTGCTATGCTTTGGCTCTTAAATGTTCCCCAAAGGACTGTATGTTAAAGGTTTGGTTACCATGTAAAACCACAGGAAGTGGGCCTAGTGGAGGGAAGTGAAGTCACAGGGGCCGTGCCTTTGGAGAGAACACTGGGGCTCTGGCACACCCTCCTATTCTTTCTGCTTCCTGACTCCCATGAGGTAAGTGACCTCTTTTCCCACACACACCCATCCTAGTGTGCTGTGCCACCATAGTCCCAAAGTGCCCGGGTCAAGGACAGACTAAAAGCGCTGCAGCTCTGAGGCAAAAAATCTTTCCTCTTTTCACACTGATTCTTCCAAGTATTTTGTCACAGTGACAGAGAAGCTAATGCAACCACAAACCTTGGTAGGCACTGAGGCACACTGCCTGGCCCAGGAGTGCAAGGGATTACATCCCTGACCTTATGGCACTTGCATCTGCTTGGGATTATAAAAATTCATGCTTAATGACAAACAGAGAGGTACTTGCATAATAATTATTGTGGCTACTAGCTGGAGACCACTGCCTCCGTGTTCAGGAGAAGCTCCTACCTCACCCCCCTTGCTGTACTTAGCATACTTGGTGATAATTATCTAAATTTCTTTTGCAGGCCAGGGATATAGCTCAGCAGGACAGTGCCTGCCTGGCAAGTGCAAAGTCCTGAGTTCTATTCCTGGCACCAAAATACATAATAAATTCTTTCTGGTCCCTTAGCTCTATGAGGGTAAGCATCATGTCTGGTTGTCCATGGACTCCCCAGCACACAGCATGTGGTTAAAAATAGATTAAAGCACATCTATGTGATGTAATACTGAGCAACAGTTACCCAGATGATGAACCATTCTGTGCCTGTAGCTATAGAAAGCTGTCCATAATATACTGTTTACTGAAAGAAAATAAATCATGATCCAATGTATAGTTTAAACCTATATCACTATGCGTATCTATAATAGATGATTAAGATGAATATATAATCACCTTACAGTATTGGTAAGGCACCAATTCCAGAATCCCTGTGGACACCAACATCCACCATGGCTCAAGTACTTTGTGTAAGACATGGCAATATTTGCCTAAACCTATGCACATTCCTCTATATGCATTAAAGCATCTCTAGGTTACTTACAATATCTAAGTCAGTGTAAATGCTGTATAAATATTTACCACACTGCATTGTTAAGGAATAAAGCAGAAAAAAAGTTTACATTCAATATAGACTTGGCTTTTTTTCTGAATATTACTTTTCATTCAAGTTGCAATAAAACCATGGGTGCTAAGCCTATGGACACGAAGGAGATTTTACGTGTGTGTGTGTGTGTGTGTGTGTGTGTGTATGTGAATTTTGAAAATTTTTAACTGCATGGAGTTTACAATGAACAAACAATTTATCTAAAATAATTTCAGTTCTAGCTTACTATGTAAATAGGAATTATTTTATAATCATAGCATTTGACAAGAGTTAGCTAAAACATCACATCTATAAAGGGTAATTTCCTCACTGCAACTTCATTTTTTAAATGTATTTAGTACAGGGTCTCGCTACACAGATTGAACTAGTAATGATTCTCCTGTTTCAGCCTCCCCAGTGGTGGGATTAGAGGCATGCACCACCATGCCCAGTCTCAGTGGCTGGCTCAGCATGCCCAGGGGTCAGGCTGCTGCAGCATGTGGTGCCAGGCATCAAACCCTGGTCTGTGTACTTGCCTAAGCAGGCACTTAGTCCCTTGAGGTATCTTGCCAGCACTGCATGTTTTGAGGCCATGTCCAGTCCAAAGTGTGTGGTTGCCTGACTTCCCATAGTCTATCTCTGCTTTCCCTTCTTCCTGTCCCCTCTGGGCAGTAGAGAACCCCTGGGCCACCCAAGCAGGCCAGCCCCTGACAGTGGCAGCGCTGGCTTGGACTTCTCACTCCATTATCCATGCTGCTTAACTTTCAGTGTGCATTGGGTGACCATCCATGTGCCAAACCCGTGCTAGAAGAAATGCAAGAGGATTTCTATGACAAAACCTCTTTGCTTTCACTGAGATATCAGACTGTTAGGGCACACATGTGCACAGGAAAAAGGAGCAGAATTAGCCGCCTTCACTCACCATTTCTCTTCAGAGCTGTTAGATTTCTGGTACTATACTCTGAAAAAAAATACCTGAAATAAGACGTTCTTCTTTATGATTGTTTCTGCTCACAGCTTTGAGCATCTCAGTCCGTGGATGGTTGGCCCTGTGTGAAGGACCACCTGGATGACTCTCCTTGAAGGAGGAGCAATTACCTACATTTTAGCTAAACCTGACCCTAATTTCATGTTTTGATGTGTACAGAGCTGACTAGGACTTTTCTTTATCCTTCAATTGGCTTTAAGCAATGCAAATAGGTCCAGCTGAGGTGCTGATATGTAGTCTTCAAAGCAAAGAGGGGCAGTGTTTCCCTAGCCTCCCTCCCACCATAGCTCCCAAATAAAACACGTGAGCTGGGGGGACGTGGGATGGGGAGCTGTGCTCTACACTGTCAGTGGGGGTCCAGCCTTAGGATAAGAGGCTATGACATCACAGGACATAGACTATTACACATCAGAGCTGAAGCATTGACCCCAAAACATCACCTGCTGCCTCAATTGTGTTATATAAATGACTCTTTCTGCATATACTTCTCTCTGCATATTGCAGAGGCAATTTTGGGCCGCCTACCTAGCCCAGCTCACAGCACTCACGTACCTCCTGCCACTCTCATCCTCGAGCCACTCCTTTCTTTCCGAACAAAACCCATATGTGGTCCTGTGTCAAGACGTTTGTTCTGGCTAGCCATCATCATAGCTGAACTTAGGACCCCTTGGCTCCCCATAAGTACAAATATGCCTTAGTGTATTCTCACCGTGGGTGGCACTGAAAGTCATAGAATAGAATTAAATCACCAGAATTCCAACAACTTTTCCAGGAGATTACAAATATAAACTGCCTGGGCCACATGAGGACTGGGAAGGGCTCTCTATAGCGCTGTTGCTGTGGGCCTGTGGAAAAGTAGCATATTATGGAGGGAGCACATGGCAGAGCAAAGCCACACACCTCAAAACCAAATGCCACAACTCAGGAGGTAAGAAAGTGAGAAACAGGCTGAAGAAACTATAATCCCCTTGAGGGAACACCTATAGGGACCCAGAGATCTCCCATCAGATCCTGCCACTGAAAGCTTCCACATTTCCCAATAGTGACACCCTGGGGGCCAAGACTTTAACATATCATCCTTTGGGGAATAGTCAATGTCCAAATTATAGCAAAAGTTTTAACCTTTGCCCTGTATATCAGCTTTTTAACTACTCTTAGAAAACAAAATCCCCCAGAGACA
>NDGN011447132.1:0-23972 GCA_002564285.1 Tympanoctomys barrerae
ATAGCACACCCACACAATGGAACGCCAATGCAGTTGCTTAAAAGGACAAGAAATGCACTGATCTATGTACTGGTATAGATAATACTACGGTTAAGAAGAGAAGAAAAAAGTAAAATTTCCATTTCTGTTTAAAAATACAAGTATTCACTTAATTCCATATCCATGCCTTTTCTGGGTAGTTTGCATATGGAGATGTATACACATGGCCCTCAAAAATTTATTCCAATAACTCACTATGAAACTTCTAACAACACTGCCTTTTAATTATTTGTATCTCTGCTTCATTCTAGACAGAAATGAGCTCTTTAAGCATAAAGATGAAATCCAGTTTGATACCTGATATACAGTAAATGATCATTAAGTGTTAACAAATGACATTAAGTCCAGTAAATTGCATTATTATCATCTTTATGTGCCACATAAAACTTAATCAACAATTAAATTATTTTATAACTTTTAAAATGAAAGTGGCTTATATTTGTATCCTAAATTTAATATCAGGTGTTATCAGTTAGGTTCTCAGTTTTATCTTGGATTTCAACAAGTTTTAGATTGCATATTTAGGCCAAACAGTTTTTAATAAAGCCTTTGTTACACATTATGCAAAAAATAGATATTGCCATTTTCCATGTTATTTGCTAGAGATTTATTTTCAATAGTTTTCTGCAAAGTAAATAAAGTTATTTTAGTAAGGCCATTTTTACTGTAGAAATGTACTCTCAATATTAACATTTTGTTTTTCAAACATCTACACATGTCTGTTTCATACAAATGATACTGCACGATAAGCAACTCATTTCATGGTTAAAAAATTCTTTTCTGTTTGGAAAAAGTATTTTTATGATACTAATTATACAGTTAGATTAAATTACTTATGAAAAACCTTATATTATTTTGGCAAAGAGAATCAGGATGACAGAATAGACTTCCAGTGACCTTTAACAGCATAAGCAACTAGAAAATTTCTTTCCCTAGCAAAAGAACGTTATTAGGGAGATGAAAAACATCTCTATAGGGAAATGAGGAGAATGTTATAGTAGATTGTAAAAGAATGTAGGAAACTGAGACGCAAGCTAAGTGGTTAAAATTGATTCTGAAGAAATGCACAATGTTTGATTTTGTAGAACATTTTCATGCTCGAATGTGCAGAACTTCACTGACTCGCCATTTTCTTTAGTAATTTAAGGTGCTCGGTAACTAAAGTATCAGAATTAATGATGTGTTGTTAAAAGTTTAATCATGAATGTAAAAATCAGGAGAAAGCAGACAACTGTATAGTTATACAGTATATCTTCCTCCAAAAAAGGAAAACTATTTTAATTTTAAAACACACATATTTTTAAAAGGTGAAATAATGTTCAAGACAGACACTTGAATGAAGTTTGTAGTTTGAAGGAACTTTGTTAGAAAGCTCATGGACAGAGACATGGCTGGATTCAGACACTGGTTTGGTGTCTTTCTTCACCCCAATTCCCAGTATCTCTGGGAAGGAGCCCAGGCCTTTGCACCCAGATACATCTGCAGCACTTTTTATTCTGAGATGGGGTCTTGCTGAGACTCCTTTTGCCTCAGCCTCCTGGAGTGCTATAGTTATAGGCGGGTGCCACTGTACCTCCTCTGCTATTTTGGCAATTCTTTGGCTGTTTGATTTGGCCAAGTTATTTAACCTTCTTGTGCTTCATCTGTATAGTGGGTCTATTCCTTCCTCATAGAATTATTGTGAGCATTAATGAAATAGTGGGTAGAGTGCCTAAAAGAAGGACTTGGATACAAGGGTTTGAGCTTAGTAGCAATTCTTGTTATTTATCAGGATGATTATCCATCCTATAACATGGCTAGCCATTGCTTCGCTTACTTCATTACCTTGAACTTTAATCTGGATTTTATATAGTATATTGTAAAATTTGTAGGGCTTTTCTTCTCATAAACATTAGGCATTCCATACTTCTGTACAGAACAAACTTAGATATTATTGACTATAAATTACAATCATATCTTTTTAAGTCATAAACAGTTAAACACTAATTTTTATTTTTTATTTCTTCTTCTTTTTTTTGGCGGAACTGGGGATTGAACTCAGGCCCTTGAACTTGCCAGGCAAGTGCTTATTCTACTGAGCCACGGTTCCAGACACTAATTTTTAAACACCAGACAAAACATTCTCCTGCTAGTTAAAACAGAAAGCTGTTTAAACTATCACTGAATGATAAATTGATAAAAACTGAATCTTTTGCAAGATGTTATGAATTAGATTCTCTTGAAAAATTTATATCTTATACACACAGAGAAGTAGGTCTTAATGTGCAGAGTTTGTTTGCATCAGATATTTTTGGCCTCCTATGTAGTCATCATGAAATCAAAACTGAAACTAGAAGGACTCACTCATGGTAAAAATAAATAAATAAATAAAAAAGAAAGTTCTTTGTAGGTAGCTGCCTAATTTCATTTTGATGTGCCTGTTATAAAAATTAAAATTGTTCTCACTGTTTATCTTTGGATGCGTTAACTGTTCTTCAAAGATAGCAAAAGTTCTAGTCCTAATATTATGCTGGTCATTCTACCACCAAACCAAGGATTCTTTTCTTTTCTGTATTGGACTCAGGGAAGTCAAACAAATAATACACTTCTCAGAAAGACTTAAAAGTCAACCCTTGATAGGCTTGTATTTCTAGCACTTGGGAGGCTGAGGCAGAAGGTTATCTGTGAGTTCTAGGTCAGCCTGTACTACATAGTGAGTTCAAAGTTAACCTGTCTACATAGAGACGCTGTCTCAATAAAACCACTTTGATAGGGCTATAAGGATTTTATCTGTGTTATGTGCATTTTAAGTGTTCATATTCATATATAACCCCTCTGCCTAGCAAAAGCAAGAGGGGCTGGTGGGTTAGCTCAGTTGTCTAAAGTGCCTTCTTGAGCAAAATCAGTCAGGAGCAAAGGACTGGGGTTCGATCCCCAGCACCACATGCTGCACTATATGTGCCTTTAAGGCAGGCTGAGCCAGCTTTAAAAAAATCCTTCTCAAATTTTGGGGGCTAGTGGGTTAGCTCAGATGTCTAAAGTGCCTTCTTGAGCAAAATCAGTCAGGGGCAAGGGACTGGGGTTCGATCCCCAGCACCACATGCCTCACCAGACCCACCCTTAAGGCATCCAGAGCCAGAAAAAAAAATGCTCCTGGGGCACCCTGAGATAGGATTGAGACAGTGTGAGGACATGCACCTGTAATCCTAGTGCTTGGGAGGCTGAAAACAGGAGAATCACTATGAGTCCAATCTGTGTAATAAGACCCTGTAGACCCCATACTAAATGCATAACAAAACCAAGCTAGAAAGCCACAGTGGGCAACTTTCTTCTCAAAGGAAACTTTTGGTGAATACCAGAGGGAAGGATGAGGCTGGAGCAGATTCCCACTCTGGCCTGGGGTTACACTGCTTAGAGGTGGAGACTATTCTGTGCCTCCCTGGCCACTAGGAGGGCTGAATAGGAATAGCCTGGGAGTTCCAGTGGTTTTTCTAGAAAAACCACATGCTGTGCTGGCCCCAGAACCCAGGACATTCTTGCTGACCACCAAAACCAACCATGGTGGTACATGCCTGTATTTCCAGTGCTTGGGAGGCTGAGACAAGAGGATCACTACTAGTCCTCACCGTGTAGTGAGACCCTGTACCAAATACATGCATAAATAAAAGATTTTAAAATTAAAAAGAAAAGAATATTAAATGTTTACTACTAAGCTTTTCCATTTACAATGTGAGTGATAATTGATCTCCTAACAATAAAGGTAGAACATGAACTAAATTTTGAAAAATGAGTGAGACAATGAGAGAAGGGTTTCAAGATAAAGATAATTTCAGGGAAAGGCAGCTGTAGGGGAGAAGTGCTGGGTTGTCAGAGGAAAGCATTCTGGTTTGAATACATAGTGCTTTCATGTGCTGGAAACTTAAATTCTCAAATGCATACGTTGATGGTGCAGTATTTGAAGGTGGAGCCTGGGAGAGGTAATTAGGATCAGATGAAATTATGGTGGTGCTAGTGGCTTTGTAAGAAAAGGAAGAAGCCTACACCAGAAGACTTGCTCTGGTGTCCTCCCAGAAGACATGTGATGCCCTGTGTCCTGCTATCATGCAGCAAGTAGGCTTTCTCTTGGACCTCCCATGCTCCAGAATCATGAGCCAAATAAACCTCTACTCTTTAATAATTACCCAGTCTCAGGAGTTTTGTTTCAGCAACAGAAAATGGACGGAGAACAAAGATCAGCTGATGAATGTGACTGCAGTGTCTCATGTAGGAGGGAGAAAGAATGGAAGGCGGATGTATCCAGATTTCAAAGACATCCAGTGCCAGGCTAAAGAATGTGAGTGTCCTTTTTCACTAATACAGTGGGATGTCAAAAGAGACAGCTTCTGCTAAGCAGAGATTCAGAAGAATAAAATGAAGTGTGAAGGGCAGACTGGGAGGCAGGAGCCTGATAGGTCCACTCCTTTCTGAATGCTCTGAGAAAGGCAGGGGTGTCAAGGCCTCCAGGAGAGCATACCAGTTTCACCCTGCAGGCCTACCCAGTCACCTGGTAGCAGCTTCCCAGCTTTCTGCTACATCCAGGCTCTGTAGCCGAGTTTGAGCTGCCTGAACATGTTATGTCTACCTTGGACACAGAAAGGGGCGCACACACTGGCTCAAGAACAGCACTGTGTCCTCTCAGTTCTGGGTGCACACTATGCTGCGGGGCCTGCCTTTCTGCTCCCAAAGTCTGCAGCTATGAAGACCAGTCACCCAGGGCCTTGAGCTTGTGCACATAGTTTGCAAAGGTCACTTGGTGTTGATTGGATTTTCCTCTGGCTTTCCCAGGGCTTCTGGTTCTGCACAGCCTCCCAGTCCGTTTCAGACAAATGCACCTTGTTTCAATGAGTCTGTTAGGAGAATTTTGAGGACTAAGAAAAAGGCAGAGGACACAGTCTGCAGGAATACTCACCTTTTTTGCTCCTTGTTCTTCTTCCACACCATCTCCTATGACAACATACACCACTTTTCTTCCAAATCTTTGAATTATCCTCTCAAAACAGCTTTCTTTTCCTAATGAACAAAAATAAATTACAGAAAATACAAACTCTGAACATTTTATATAAAATGCTTTCTTCATGCTTCTAATTCAACTCTATCCCACTTAGGAACAAGTGCCACTCAGGCAGTGGGTGGAACAGCACACCAAATTGATAATTGTAAATTAATTACCAATACAGTACCCTGGCCCAGTACCCTGGATATTGACAGTTCACATTTTCTTCTCCCAAGAAGTAATTCATTAAACAGTAAGACCGAATCAATCCCAGTACAAACTTGGGAGAAAAAGTCTTGTTTTGCATTAATATGTTTTTTCCCTCTACAAACTGAGACTAAATGAAGGCATGCAATCCTGGCAAACATTATAACTTGATTTAAGAAATGTTTCATAAGATGTCATCCTCTGAAAATAAGTTTTGATCCAAAGACCATTGAGGATGATAAAAAACAAAACAACAAAAAAAAAAAAACTGGACTTGGTTTTGGTTCAGCAAGGAAAAACAAACCATGGAATTAGTTTATCCCTTCATTTTCAGGTTGAATTAAAGACCATCAAAGCCTAATGTGTTTACTGGAAATATTCTCATAAAACTTCTCCAGAAATAAATAACAGGTAATTTGGGGCGCAATGCTCAGAGCCTGCCCACTCCACCCAGGCTTCTCATGTTTAATAAATGCTTTCCTGGAGGAAAAGTGGGATAAAGGTAACAGAACACCTTTATCTGTCTATTATCTTTCCCATGTCATGACTTCGCTTGGGCTTCCATGGCGGCTACACTGTCAGCACATCCCTGTAGTTAATACGGCCTTTGTTTCTTCTTAGAGAAGGAACTGGTGTTCCAAGTCTGGGGTTGCCAATGGGGTCATTTTAATGGACAATGGGACAGTTTATAGTTTTCAAATGTGAATGGCTGAGTGGGGCCTGCACCTCTTTCAAATAAGGATCAGATATACACATGAACAAATTGCTTGTTTGCTTAAACAAATGTCTGCTTTATATTTGTATTTTGCACTAAAATCTCTAGTTTGCATCTGACAGAATGAAATAGAGCTAGTCCTATTCAAGGGATGCTATTTCAATGCTAGTTTAGTTGCCCACTAAACTGTGAAACATCAAATCGCTTTAAGAAAGAAATTGAAAATGGGCACCCAAACATGTCACAAAACTTTTTTCCCTCTCTGTGGAATAATGAACATTTTTGTAATTTTCTTCTCATGGAAAAAGGCAAGCAAATGCATTTAGTAATGGAATTGGAGTAGACTCAGATAAGAAAATTCTTGCCTATGTACTAGCTCCTTCATTGTAAATTTTGAGTCACATAGAAATTTTTCACAATAAAGATTAATAAATGAAGCGGGCTTTTAGAAATTCATTAGAAGTAATGTACAAAATGTTCACCCTAATTGATCCAGAGAATCAAACATCTGCAGAAGAGACATGAGTCACCTCCTATAACACTGGAGTTTTGTCTCCAAGGAAAATGCCTAGGCTTTTGCACAGACCCACCTGTAGACTTAATTTGATGGCACAATTAGCAATAACTACTGGAGTTTCAGTTTCTGCTTTTCTTATTACAATATAGAGAAATGAGGTCCTACCACTGGTTTTGAGATAATTTCTACCACTCTGTCTTCTTTATCTTTTTCCGGTACAATTTTTTAATTTTATTTATTTATTTATTTTTTTGGCAGCACCAGGGATTGAACTCAGGACCTTGTGCTTGCCAGCCAAGCACTTATTCTACTGAGCTATCTCCCTGGACCTCTCGTACAAAATAAAAACAGAATTGTAAACAGTATTTCAAACAAGATACTCATTTAAAAATGTTTATTACTGTATAATTTTCTGTTATATAATAGTTTTAAATTACAAGAGAAGAAATTTTAATGCATTTAATGTATTTGACATATACCACATGTACTTCCTTTTGGGGGACCAAGCACTGACCCTTTATACTGTGTGCTTTTTTGGAATTTGCCTCGTTTCATGTGGTAGTAAGCTTTACAATAATCCCACTTTAAAAAGAACAGAATATATTTCCTGTTTGTTGATATGGATTAAAATACAATTAACATGACTTAAACCAATTGTTCTATCATGGAACAGGAGAACATGTAAACTTTCTGGTTATAACAGACTACCAGGAATCTGTTCCATATGGTATATTCTCTATTTGGTATATTTTGTAAGTGGTTTCCAGTGTTCTATCCTTAGCCTTTTGGGGGAGTGCAGGTCATCCCCAAACTCCCGATATGTATATTTCCAATTTGAGAGGTCTACCTGAGTACCCCATAAGCTCTTCTCATTCATCATTAATATGATTTAACCTGATTTGCCTCCAGCTAATCATGCTATTACTTAAGTGCCTAAAAGAAACCCCTGTATCAGCCTTTATGATTTTTTATTTCATTCAGAACAATTCTGAGTATTTCCTATGGGCCCTGGAGCCATTATGAAAAGCAAAACAGACAAATACAGTATAGCCCTAGAGTACATTCAAGTCTAGAGGGAGAGTCATACTATAAGCATTTACCCAAGTAATTCTTTAGGGGTCATTTACTTAATACTTATAAGAAGTACAGCAAGTATATGAATGCAAAGAGATGCAAATTAGACCTACTGGGACTTTTGTTTTGATCCCTTCTTCTTTAGATGGAGTTAGGTCGGGAATGGCCCATCTTCCCCACTATTTGGGTGTCCTTTCTCCTCCCTGGAGATTTCCTAGAACTACATTCATTCCCTTACAGTAACTTACAGGGCTACTTATGATTACACTGAAGTCTATGTTTCCAGCTTCAGCTTTCGGGGGATGTGCACAGAAGCTACCCAGGACCACTTCAGTCTTTCAGTAGGGAACATGATTTCACTTTTCTTTTTCTTTTTCTTTCTTTTTTTTTTTTTTTTTTAAATATCAGTAGCACTTCTACTTGGTAAGCTCCTATTTGTCCTTTTATACCCAGCTTAAATGCCATTTTGCTCATTCCTTTCAGTGACACTTGCCCTCTGCCACGTCTTGGGTGGGAATGGATCCTTCCTTAGGCACTTAGCACAGCCCTGAGGGTTAAGAAAGGAGACTGGGACTGGGAATCAGAGACAGGTATTCACCTTAATAGTTAAAACTCAGAGCTCTAATTACCCCATTTGTAAAATGTAAAAGCCAACTAAAATGTGTAAAATCCTTAGCACAGTTCTGGAGATCTAGTAGATACCTCATAAGTTTGTATTTACACATTGCATTATAATATGGTTTATAATTAAACATCTGATCCCCCCACAAGAGCCATGCCTTTTACCACTACTCTTATTCTATCTCAGTTTATGTTCTAATAAAGTTCGTACTTGTCTTTTCACCCCAACTATGTTTCCTTCTTGCAAAAAACTTAATGGTTGTATCTCCATGGCAAAAACAGGAAGTAAATTGTCATCTTAAATTCAAAGAAAAAAAAAACATTGCCAGCAAATTTCATTTGCACTTTGTATAGTTTATTTTTTTAAATTTTTATTTATTGGGGTGTGTGTGTGTGTGTGTGTGTGTGTGTGTGTGTGGCCAGCTCAGCCCACCAAGGGGTGGGGCTTGCTGGCATGTGGTGCTGGGGAATTGAATCGCGGTCCCTGTGCCTTGCTAAGCTTGCTCTAAGTAGGTGCTTTAGACCACTGAGCCATCCCACCAGCCCTATAGTTTTATACTACTGTTCAGGTTAGGTTATAAAATATTTTTATTGATGCTGTCTAATAGAATAAGATAATCCACAATTGATGTTGAGTTACTTATACCTAAAATGCCCAGATATTAATGTCAGCTAGCACAGAGAAAATGTATGACTTTAGCTATATGGCTTATTCTTTATATTTGTCTTTTTTTTTTTTTTGGTGGAACCAGGGATTGAACTCAGACCCTTGCACTTGCCAGGGAAGCACTTATTCCACTGAGCCATCTCCCCGGCCCCAAAATATGGAACATTTCATGAATTTGCATGTCATCCTTGTGCAGTATTTCTCTCAATACCTGAAGCAAGTTTTGAAAATTATTCTATTCTTCTGATATATTTAGCATCCTGAAAAAGTACCTTCTCAAGGGTTTTCAATTTTGCTAAAGGGTGACGGTCAATTTAAAAACAAAAAATAAAATAGTATAGCTCACCTATTTTAGTTGCACTGTAAATATTTTCTATGGGAAATACAATTCCTAATCCATATAGCAGGACCTTTGCCAAAGCTGGGATGAGCTGAGTAGTTGTTACCAAAATATTCACACAGTTCGTCCTGTGAGAACAGAAAGAAAAAGAAGAGACTGTTGAAAAATAAATCTCCAAAATGAACAAGCACGAGCAGTGCCCACGGCCTGGCAAAAGCTCCCGGAGCGCCTCACCGGGAGTGAATGAGCGAGAGGGCTTTCAGGGCCAGGGTCAGCCAGGAGTCAGTCAGTGCTTCGATCTCTGCCCTCAGCTGTAGCCAGGCCTCCCTCTTTGCTGGGCCCAGCAGACCTGTGGATTCAAAAGCACACAGGAACACGTAAGCAGTGACCTTGCCGACATAGCTGTGGTTTTATAAATATTTATTTATTATTTTATAAATAATGAACACTTAATAGAACTACTACTACCACATTCAAGCTTTACAGTAATTTTCATATAGAGTAATTTTACCATACTCAAGCTTTATAGAAATTCTCATTCAGTTGACAAATGCATCTTCAGTTTACAGGGAACATTTACTGACTTGGCATTCTGAGCATCCCTTCTTCCTTGGCAGGGGCCTTCTATTTTTCCTGTTCCTTTAACCATGCAGTTTGGGAAAGCTAGCTCTGCCTTCTGACTGCCAGGGTATGTGTGTGACCCTGGCCTGGCCAGTGAGTACACCCCAGAACTTTTGCTGAATCTATTAAAGGATGTCTGTGCCACTTCCGTGCAGGTACTAAACAGCAGGATAAAGACCTGGATCTGCTGGTAGTCATTTTACCACCTTTTGAGAAAGACTGATGTAGGAGAATTCCTACTTAAAGGGAAGTGCAGGACTTCCTGGAGGTAGTATTTGAGCAGCTAGATGCATCCATGCTGGAAACTATCACCATTCTTACAATCTTCAGTATTAAGTGAACATATTCTCTTTCGTGCTGAATCTATGTTGACCACTATGAAAAGATACAAGCTTATATGCAACACCTACCTTGCAGATAGAGCATAATGCCGCATCTTGTGACTTGGGCAAGGGTTGCTAAGGCACTTTGTTGGGAGGTTAACTAATTGTTAGAGATGTCAAGCAACTTGGCCCAGATCACACCCTTGAGTAACAGGCAAGGCCAGCTAGTTCTAAAGTAATTTACAGGTAGATGAAACTGTTCCACAAAACCCATCCTCTCTAAAACAGTGTGGCTCAAAAGTTAGTGACAGAACTTTCTAGGAAGTGCGATAATGTTTCTAGAACTTTCACAAGACTGTCTCAACCTGCTCCTAAGTGTCGGTGGGCGGTAGTCACTTGCCTCCCACATTATTTTTGTAGGTGTTGTAGATCTCCTTTACTCGTCTGTAGCGGAAGGCCAACTTTCGCATCCAGTCCACTCCACCCCGGACACCAGTGGCCAAGCATAAATTAGCACTGGTGGCTGCAGCAGGAAAGCCATCTGTTCCAAAGTTATATGTGCTATTTAGATGCAAGAAAAGCCCAAAGTTAACCAAACAGAAAATTCATCTTAATTAATTTAGCATTGACGCTATAGAAAAGAAATGATCAGCTCCCATTTCAGGGCTCTCACCTTAGGTCTTGGCCATTGTCATCTGAAGAAACGTCATCTATATGAACTTGGTCACATTCCTGAAATGCAATGAACATGGCACATACCAATTTTTAAAAGATATTTAAAGAACAAATAGTTATTTTTAAAAACACCTTAATTGGAGTGGTTTTCAACTCTGTCAATCAGTAGGTGGCAGTCTTGTTAAATTGACATTTTTACCTCTTGGTATATTTTTCAAAGAAATAAACACAACACCATCAACAACTACTGCTATTCAGCTTCAGAAAACACTCTTTTGTGTTTAGCAAGGAAAGTGATTGAAAACAATTAGCATATGTGCTCCATAAGCCTCAGGTACCTTAAGATACCATGCTGCTCCGAGCTGGTTCAGTCAGTGTCTGAGCATAACTGAAACCAGACATTTTGGTAAACGTAACATGCTAGAAAAATTAAACCCGATGCTAACTGCCAATGAAATTATGACCTCTGATTGCTGTTGAGCCACACACCAACACAGCCTGAGGCCAGTGTGCTGCAGAGCCCAGACGAAAAATCTGTTACTGGTTTGCCATTTATTTGAGAGATGAGAGTTTTATTCTGTGTGCTCACATGCATGCATGGAGGATGAGAAAGAGCAGAAGATAGTTTAAAACCTAAAAAAACCTAACCAACCATACACTGCTTTTAGTATTTTTTTCCAAACCTTTTTCCTGTTGCTTTTTTAATGTTCTACCAGCATTACGTATTCACTTTAAATATTGGATTTATGAGTTTAATATTAGCATAAAATCCTTTTTGAAAAGACTTGAGTTTTGAAATCCTGGGCAGTTTGTAAAGTGTTTAGAGCAGCGGGTCATAACTGAACCGAGGTATGCTCACGCACCTGCTTGTACAGGGGTCCTTGCGTACCACCACTTTACTCCAGCCCTTGACACGCTCGTGGGGAAACAGACAAGAGGCAAATATCTGACAGACAATGTGTCCTGTCCAGAGAGGAGAAGCACACACGCTTGACATGCCTTTGCTCTGCAGTCCTCCTGCTCCCCTGAATTCAGCTTGCAAATACTCCTGAGACTTTTGTTACTTATTCCATTACAGTTTTAGTTAAAAACATTATTAAAAAAGAAATTTCCAGTCCACATATCCTCTACTTGGAAAGGTTCTTTTGACTAAGGCTTTGGTCCTATTTCAGATAGAGTGAATTAACTAATCTCTTTCTCTAGCACTCAGTATGCAACTGTAACAAAG
Organism: Tympanoctomys barrerae; assembly: GCA_002564285.1. Lineage (NCBI taxonomy): Eukaryota > Metazoa > Chordata > Mammalia > Rodentia > Octodontidae > Tympanoctomys > Tympanoctomys barrerae. The sequence continues at coordinate 12,039 of NDGN011447132.1, forward strand.
AGGACATAACTAAAGTGCCGTAGTCAATAGGTGCATTTTTATGCTGCCAGTTCCTTTTGAGCAAATCCTTCCCTCTCCATGGATTTGTGAGGAAAGGAGCAGGAGATAGAAGTGGAGAGAAACTCAAACCAGCTGTTCCTTAACAGAATTAAAATCATGACCCCCCCCCAAACCTCTGCTCCAAAGCATCTATTTTCCAGGCAGGCTTCGCCCAGCATGCAGCAAGTTCCAAGGAGGAAAAGACTTTGACCTTGTAACCCTGCCCTGCTCTCCTGAGGTCCATAACCTCAGATAAGAAAAAAGGAAAGGCAGGGTTGGGAGCCCTCACATGCTGACTGTGAATTTAACATTTGCAAAATGGGTCATTCTTGGAAAACATTGTCAGGAACTTCTCCGAGTGAACAATTTAATCTTATTTTAGTACAAAATGATGATTATTTGTGTTTTCAGCAACACGCTTATTCTAGTTTTAACAAGGTACTTAATCAGGAGAAGAAATGTCTGTTCTTTACTAGAGATTTTTGTTGCTTGTAAGCTACTGTTTTAGAGCTTGTAGTTAGTGTAAATGAAAGGAAGAAAGGAAGGGGGTGGGTGGGGAGAAAATAATAAAAGAAAAAGAGAAAAGAAGGCCACAGTGCCAAGAAGGAGAAATGTTGCTTTTTGGGCAAATGAACACAAAGAGAAAAGCAGGACTAGAGGAGGAAAAGATACGTTGAAAAAAAAATTAATTCAAGGAATCAAAGCTGACTTAGAATTCCCAAGGTAACTTTAAGGGCAAAAAAGTTATTTAGAAAGGCAGGGTGTGTGATGTGTTTTTTAAACTACAGCAATTTAGTTGTCAGTCCCCACGTCCAGCCTTGGAGGCAGAAATCTTCTAACACTGTTAAAGACCCCATTGTCACCATTGTTCTTCCATACCCTGTATTTGCTTTCTCCTGCTAATTTTATTTAAACTCGATTGTTCCCATTTGAATAGTAGTTCAATATCTTAGTTGGCTCTACTTAAGTGCCAACAGCGGCAGGCTTCTACCCCCACTGAGCAAACTCTCTCCATGGTGACTTGATTAGAGTTAAGTTTGGTATAATGGCAACAGGACACTTTATCATTCATTCTCTATCAGGACAACTTTTTTGAATGATTTTAATGAAAAGAGACTTAAAACTGTGGTTTAATTAGAACCTTTAAGAAACAAAAGATCATTAAAATGTCCATGTAAAATGTATTTATGGAACTGCCCTTTGCCTCAAAGAACAGTAGAAAAACATTATGCGACACCAATTTCAGATATATTAAATATATAATGGGAAATAAATATTTAAGATTACAAATAGTAGTATGAGTACTTATGCTTTTTTAAATATCTCAAAAATTCTGATGAGATGGTAATACTTTCTTGATTATTTATGAAACACATGCTTTTTCTAAAAGAATGGAGAATATTAAGATCCCATATTTGACAGCACAGCTGCAGAATGTGTTCACTGCCTTCAGTACGTTCCTTCTCTAGTTAGCCACAGCAGTGCCCTTTATTTTGTTTACTTGTCTTAAAACTTGGTGCCCTCTGTGAGGAGGAACTTTTTTCTACCACTCTTAAGAAGCCATCTAGGGGCTGGGGATATAGCTCAGCAGTCTAAGCACCTGCCTGGCAAGTGCAAGGACCCAAGGTTAATCCCTGGTATCACATGCCGGGGAGGCCCAGACCCCTGGGCAGAACCCTGGGCATGCCCTGCCAGCACCAAAACTGGGCATGGTGGCACATGCCTGTAATCTCAGCCCTGCGGAGGCAAACAAAAAAGAAACCATCTAGATTTGATTGTCTTAAAAGTATATTTTTAGGTTTTCATTTTTGCTTTCTACACTTGGTTGATTTTTAGTCTCTGCTTTGTTTTAAATCCAGACAACTAGGTAACCATGGGAGGAGCAGGGTTTCCTTTAAGAGTCTTTAGCTAGAAGCAGGAGAGGCCCTAGACCCAGGGAAACAGCAGCAACAATAAGGTGCAAAGTCATGCAAGATTTGATGGACACCAAGACAAAAATGAAAGCTTAAGCTAACTTCAGGTGCCAAAATATATTCCTAGAAACCCTAATTGGGTGTTTACCACAAGGAGTAATGAACATATAAGATTCCATTCCAAAATGGATTAAATGTGCTGAAATTGTACTTTTGAATTGAACTTCCAAAAAGCACAAGATAGGAAATCATTATTGGTCTTCAGACAGCATCTACCTTTCCAGGACCACCACCAGGTCTATATATTTTATTCACCAATTTGAAGTGATGGGGCTTGAGTTGCCCAATGGACATCTACTCTAGGGTGAGAAAGCGTGCTTCCCAGGGACAAGGAAGTGACTGCCAAGGACTCCTGCTAGAATCTGAGCTCAGTTCATCAGAAAGGTGCATCTTTGCTTAGAAACAGGATTACTCACTAGTGTTAGATTATTTATGAAGAAGCTCCTGTCTTCCAGTTTTGTTCTGGATGCCAATGACGTGACATTTAACCCAACAGACAAAATTTTTACCACCTTGGAATCAGCGGAGGAGAGACACGAGTGAGACAGCATGTAGTATATCTGGTAGGTATGACAGGGCCAAGTGCTAGGAAGAGCAAACACTGTGGGAGATGGAGGATACTCAGGGTCAAGTATGCGGGAGGAGAGTGGCAAACAAAGGAAAGAACAAGTTCAAAGACCCCAGGGCAGGAGTGAAGAACCAGGGAAAGAACTACTGCTCTGGGCTTGCAGGTCACAGCAAGGAGCAGGCTTTGCCTCAGAAGCTGTGGAGAAGTTATCAGTGCTGCCCAAGGTACTTCCTGTTTCACAAAAAGAGATGTTAACTCACTAAATTCACAGTGATGAATTATAACTGGGGTAAATCTGTCATCTCACTGGGATCCTGATGCACTCTGGCAGCTGGTTGCTGCAAAGCTTGGAACACCCAAGATTTGATTTTGTGAGGTCAGAGAAGAATGGCACCAGCCACTATTCGGCCTTGTGCCTCTTGCAGTGGAATAAACAGACAGATAGCAGTTTGCTAATGGTTCACAAGGAATGCGTTGTGGTGCTAGGAACAAAGCAAGTTTGGGTCTCACACTGTCTATCTGAACCTCTACATTAGAATGCTTAGAGTTTGGGTGGGGCAATGTGGCACTTACTGGACAAGCCCTCATACTCTGAGGAAATGGCCCACATTTAGAGACACAGAGATACACTATGGACCACAAGAATAGGCCCCAGAAGGCCAGAGGAAAGGTTCTTGAAAACTTTGTTTCTTTTTATGCCCCAAACAGACACCAGCCTTGATGTGAGAGATAGAAAGGAATGAGGCGTGGAAAACATTTGGTTAATGGCTTTCTGAAGGGGTAGCAAAGTCAGCAACGTTTTTGAGTAAGGGCTCAGGAATAGGTCAATAGTAGAGACATATATGAGTAAAGTTGACATTTTTATTTAACCAATTCTGATATATATATATATATATATATATATATATATATATATAACCTCTCTCAAATAAATTCTGTGGGAGAATGGGGACCAATGCAGGGAAATGTGATTATCCTTCTCTAGGAAAATTTTACCATTAACTGTGGCACATTCCTGTAACTCCAGCTACTCAGGAGGCTGAAGCAGGAGGATCTAAGAGTTGGAAGCCAGCCAACTCTGAACAACTTAGTGAGACCATGTTTCAAAATATAAATTAAAAAGAAGAGCTGGATGTGGTTATGCATGCCTATAATCCCAGAACAGGGGAAGCTGAGGTAGGAGGATCGTGATTTCCAGGACAGCAGGGGCTACACAGGAAATTCAAGGCCACCATGGACTGCAAATGGAGATAGTGTCTGACACTATGCATATGCTATGGGTGCAGCTTAATAGTAGGACATTGCCAGGTAAACACAAGCCCTTGGGTTCAACCTCCATAGCACATAAAACTATTAAAATGCAGGCCCACTGTTCCCACCCTGGGGCTGATCCCTCCTTTTTCAAAAGTTCTAATGTATCAGGGAATTTTTCTACCTTTGATACTTGATTTGCAAAGTGCTCTATATCAATACTTTGAACAGATTCTTTCTTCCTCCAAAGCAATGAACTATTCAACAAGAACCGTTTCTTATACAGACAGAGCATCATTCATCCAAGACTCTAAAATCTGAAATGCTGCCAAATCTGAATCTTTCTAAATCCCTCAAGTGACGGGCCACAATCAAAATGCAGCTGCACTAAAAATTTTATATAGTTACCTTCGGCCTATTTTTATAAAGGGTAAGTGAAACATAAATGAATCTCATGTTTAGACTTGGGTGCCCTCCCTAAGATATCTTATTGCATATATGCAAATATTCCAGAATCTGAAGTCCCTGACATTTCTAGTCCCAAGATTTTGGATAGGGGGTGCCCAGCCTGCTTTTCCTGTGGATTCCTGAAGAAGTAGGCATATGGTTTCTGTCACTCGCACAGATTCTTATTTCTTGTTGAGTTGAATGTATGGTGAAAGTATAATTGTATTTACACTTGACCTTAGCCAAAAGGCCAAGAAGTGATTGCATTTAATTCTATAGTTCATTTTGCAGATATGAGAAATGAAGGCTCAGAAGTGTTAAATGATAAAAGGTAAGGTTGAGACGCTATATTTGCCCTGTTACAGACATTGGCCCACTCTATTTGTATCAAGGTCCTTTGTAGCCTATCAGTTTGGAGCTTAGAGCTCTCTAGTTCTAAAACATATTACCCCTCCCCCTCCCCCTGCCTGGCCCTGATCCTTCCGCATTTAGCATTTGGCCATGGCCTTCTACCCGAGCCTGGCACTTGGATGTGTACCCTTCATTATTGAGGGCAGGCCCCAGTTCTCATGTCATCATCAGGTTCTTAGTGATTGTCCCATCAGAGAGACATCATCCTGAAGGAGGTCCACTGTGGTTACCAGGTCTTTGCCAGGGGCAGAAGGTACATACAAGTACAATTGTAGGCGGTCACATTGACCCAGCGTGCTCAAAGGGAGCTTTGTAGTGCAGGAACATGGACTACGCCAAAGGCATAGCAGAGGGCACTGAAGGAGAGCAGATGACAACCACCTAGGAGTGGTGTTGGTCCCCCAAGGTATTAGGATGCCAACTTCTGTTTCAACATGACAGGCTCCTTCAGTCTTCTTCCAGACAAATACTACAAGGTAAACCACCAAAGTGTAAGTGTACCATTGCCTGGCCTCCTGTGACACAGAAGAATAAAATAAACAACTGGGTAAGCTTCAGCTGCTACTACTATTACTGCTTCAGTGACAGCTCACAGGCATCTGAACACTCACAGAGCTGGACTGCAAAGAACTCACAGGAATGCCCAGGGAGGCCTGCCAGCGCATGAGGCAGATGAAGGCCAGGCCTGGTGAAGGATGCAGGCTGACAGGGCATGGGGTATGGACTCACAGCCACGTGGCAGATGGCTACTGGCTTTTAGAACCCCATTCGCACTGTTATTCTGACTTTTTGGTCCCTCCGTCATTATTCTTGGCATTGTCACTCACGCTGACCCTTTTCTGATCTATCATCATCTCTGGTCTTCTAGAGGTGGACCACAGGCTTGTTCTTTTGGATCAAGCCCCAGGAATAACTCAGATTTTGTACAGGGGATCATATGCAAAATATTAAGTTATGGTAGAAATTTTCCACAAATATTTATTCTGCTTTGATACCATAGTGGTTGTACTTTTCCCCCAAGCCTTTCACTTGTACCATAATTATGTAAAGTATACCATACAGTTCAAGCTAGTTTAGGAAAATTAATAAAAAGAATTAAGACAGTTATAATGGGTCTTCTTTTCTGTGCCAAGCAGAGTGACGCTATCACTAGCCCACTGATGTCCTATGCCTCTGAACATAAAACCGGAAACACAAACTTGGAGTAAGCTTGATCTCTTTGAATAAACAAAGACTCAGAAATACACATTGAGGAAGTGTGCATATGATGGAAGAAATAATATGAAAAATGTTACAAGCATGTTTTTGGAGAAGTTGAGTTACCAAGACCAAATTCTGCTGACTGAGGCTATGCTGTATTTGCTCCATGTTCCAGATTTACCATGAGAAAACAAACACCGTACTGCACACTAATCATTTCAATACCTTTCCTTAGAAAGTAAAATATGGAAGAAAAAAGAAGCACTAGAGAAGTAGCTATTTTCATTGTCTTGACATCAGCATGCCTATTGAGACCAGCTGGAGTCAACCATGCAGAGGAAACAGCTGTTGGTTTCTTTTTCCCCTCCTACCTGTCATTAGGCAATTACATTTAGGGCTCTGAACTCTCTATTCAATAATACATATACTTGTTTGAGACCTTTGAAATCCACAAGTTGCTAAAAAGAGGCATTCCTTTTATCTCTAAAGACAAAAGTTGACACACGGTGTAGTGAGAGTTGTACCACCTGAGACACAAAGCCATACGAGTTGACTGGAAACTCTTTTGCCTACCGATGAGCAATTCTTAGCAAGTTTAAAAGTTATGTTCACCTGTGGGTCTATCTAAACTGTCTTGATTCTCAAAGACTCACCCAGATGTCTTTATCTGGTGAGACCTGTGTTAGAATGGCTGTTGGAAACAGCTTGGAGCTCCTTAGATAGTTTATAACTTCTTTGAAAAACAAAGTAAAATGGGCACCCTAAGAGCAGTTCTCCTGAGACAATCTGTGATTTGGAAGTCCTCTGGAATGGGAGGGTCAAGCTCAAGTCCATAATGGGAAAGATGTGAAAAACCTGGTTTCTAATTCACTTGACAGTTAGATTTGGCATGTCATGTCCAGGCTCTGTGGTTAAGAAATTCTGTCCATGAGTTAGTCATTTGCAGAAACCAGGTTTGTACTCACATATGAGTATTTCTCTCCCTTTAAAGAGGCCGTCTAGTTGACATACTGTGTATTTGTATTTACTCGTGTGGAATAACACGATTACAATGTGCTTTCTACCGTGTGCCTGAGGCTTTGCTGTACACTGAAGAGGATGTACTGGAGTGTAAGGTCTACCAGCAGCAGGAAGCCCTGCAAGCTCAAAGGGCAACATATGGGGTGGGGCAGGGGTGCAGTTCACTGCTGCTCCACACTGACATTCACCAGCAGAGCCTGTCATCTCTCTGTGCTGTGCTTAGCGACTTCATATGCCAACTGGTGTCCTTCTACATGCATCCTTGCAGGACAAAAGTATGTGTGTTACCCATGGCTGAGGCACAGGTCATGAAGGACAAATGGAGTTTTGAAATTTGCCTCATTCTTTTGGAGAATTTTGGGAAGTTCCACTTAAGAAGTTAGAATAGACCCAGAAAAATGGACCTTTAAATTATCACTCAAAGCTACCCATTGAGCCTACCACTGGCAACAACACACATTTTAAATCAATGTTTAGATACCTATATCTGTTTTGATAGGAACAGGGTGGCACAACTATACAAGCCAACAGAAAAACAGAACTTCAAATTCTAGAAACCAAAAAAAGGAATTTCAACTGCTATCTTGAAGTTGGTAACAAGATGCAAGTTGTGGAAACACACACTTTGTAAAAACTATTTCTAACTTATAAAAACAATTGTTCTACTATATTTGATGTTACACTATCCTTTAGGGACTGAGAGACAGGCTCTGATAGAATTATGTCTAGGTCAGGGGAGCTAGGTCGGTGTACTTGGAACCCAAGGTTTTAATTACAGCCATTTTAACAAAGGTAAAGTATTGGCAATTTTGATCTGATTCTGTGTGTGTGTGTGTGTGTGTGTGTGTGTGTGTGTGTAATATTTAGAGACTAAAGTCCTTATTTTTTATTTTTATTTTTTTTGGTGGTACCAGGGATTGAATTCAGGACCTTGCACTTTCCAGGCAAGCACTTATTCCACTGATCTATCTCCCTGGCCCCTAAAGTCTTTAGTGTTAAAGATCATTAAAGTGTTCAGGATCCCTAAACTTAATAACTGAAAAAGAATAAAAGTATATTTGTCAAAATTTTAATATTTTCTTATAATATCATTTATTGGTACACCGATTAAAGATGTAATTATGCAACTTTTGCTTGTGGTTTCCAGAATCTCAAAGGAATCTCATCAAGATAGTTCTCCTTGGGGAACAGCCTTATTAAGTATGATATGGCAGCTTTAGTCTGCTTGGAGTTCTTTCTCATAGGTAGCATCTTTCTTACTACTTGATTAAATGCACTTGACTTCATTCATACCCTCTACTTTAAAGTCTCATTTCATGAAAGACAGAAAGAATTGCTAACAAAGTTTTAAAACAAATAAGGGTCTATTCAAAATTGCTCAACCCTGTGTTTCTAACAGTAATGGATTAATTTAATGAATAATTATGGCACAAATTACAGTAGCTCTAATGATACCAGTACTTACAGTATTCACCTTTTATATTTAGAGAATACTTGGTATTTAGTACTACAAGATCTATGTTTCATTAACTTTGGAGGTGGCAGTGCCAGGGCCTGAACTCAGGGCCTTTTCACTCTAAAACTGAGCTATGCCTTTGTTCTCCATCTTTCATTATTTGAGTTATATTCTTGTACAAAAGTACAAGGTATTATTTTGCATTCTGTATTCCAACCACTGACTGATATTATATACAAAAAATTATATCCAAATACATGACTTCATTTATGGCTCTGTTGATACAAGAGGATACGACATTTTAACAATTTAGGAACAAACTAGTGAAAAGGTTGCAGATCTTTCCACATAATGTAGGGCAATGCACCAGAGATTGGCAGTATATCAAACAGAACTGCACAAATTTATCATTAACATACACACATTTAAAATTATATTATATAATTTAAGATGCACTTTGGAGACAATAGAAGACTAATTGCCAAATTAAGGCACAAAATAATTACCCCAAATATTTTAAAAAGATAATTCTGCACTCATCTAGCACAACTCTCTTGGATGTTGAGTCAGCACTGCTCTTCAGAAGAACCCTTTGATTTACTGCTGAACCAATTTCGTCCTTTTCAATGGGTTTGCTCATCACTTTTGCAAACATAATTTGTCACTGGCAACAGTCAGTGTTCTTTGTGACTCCTGTTTCCTTTCTTTTAGATCTATTATTCCTGCTGAGAGCATCTACTAAGGAAGAATTTTTCACAGTGACACCAACTTAAGGCTTGCTGTGAATAATTATGGTCTCATAAAAATCATTCTTTTTATTGAAAATTTGCGCCAGAGAATGGAAAAATATTAAAACCAGGAGATCGTTCATATTTTTGTACAACTACTTTCTTTTAACTTTCATTTCCACTTGAGAAAAATGAATCACATACCAATTTATCTACAAAGTATTTAACTAGATAGAAGCTTTACAGAGGGAGATTTCTGTCTGTCTTGTTCATATATAAAATAATGAGCCATAAATTTTAATGTAAAATAGGTCAGATTTTAAGAAAGTGGTTATCTTCCCTTTTTCTAGGACATTTTAAAAATCTGTATTTACTTGCAACAAACAATTCTAATCTATCATTGTTCCATATCTATGCTTATTTCAATACTAATCATATATTGCTATTGTTTTTAATGTATTATTTTCATGGAATTGTTTAAGTGCCTGGAGTTTAATAAAACAGCTTTCTTTGTTGCATAAGTGGAGTTTTAGTTTTAAAGTTTAAAAAAGATGAATTTATCAACTTTAGTTAACTTATATGGCCAGGTAATTTTATAATAAAGGAGATACTTAATTCTGAATAAAATAATATGTAATTTAGAATAAGTCAGTCTTCATAATATCCTTAGTTACTTTAGTTACTATATTAATAAAAAATGTTTGAGCCAGTTTTCTCTGTCATGTCATTATTACTGACTCCAGAAAGAAAAATAAGCAGAGCCGGACATGGGCACTTGAAAGAAAAAAGAAAGAAACAGTGCCCCGCGGACTGCAGGAAGGGTTCCATCACCACCTCCCCTCGCTGTCAGTCCCTTGAGGGGAGGGAGGCTGCTGAGGGCCAAGCTCTTACTCACAAAGTCCTCTGTCTTCCACCTACCAGTCAGTCAGGAATTCCACCACCCAAGTCATCCCTTCTCTATCTTTTATAAGACATAGACTTCAGGTAAGTGTGAATCACTTCAGCTCCATTATGTTTGTGGGAACAATCTCTCAGATAAATTTCCTCCAGCTTGAGAGGGCTTGGTATGCCCCATAGCATGGGGAGTTAAACACAGAAAATAGAAATGGCTGCCTGAAAGAAAAACTAAGGAAAAATGTTGTGTGTTCTCCCATTTCTACTCTTTATAAAACCACCTCCACTTCTCAAGCATTAAGCATTCAAAGCAAAACGAAAACAAAAACATTATATTTGTCTGTTTAAGTATTATTTAGAAAAATACTATATTATGTATCATTAATAGAACATGAATATTCTGAATGTTCTCTAGTCACTGTGGCAATAACACTTGAAAATATGTAAGGCACACAAGCAAGATTCTCTTGTTTTCAACTAATAAAAATTTCTCTTGCATTCAACTAATAAAAACTGAACACCTACTTACACAGTCCAAGGACCGATCATACAAGGATGCATGAGATGTAGATCTTGCCTGTAAAATTTCATAAATATGAGGAGGGCAGAAGAAAAAGGCCTCAGGAGACTGCCACTGTGACATTCTCTCAGGGAAGGCAGGGTATGGTCTTGAAGGAGGGGTTAATACCTTTTATTTTTGTTTCTCACTCTTTCCACAGACACATAGATAACTTAGGTCGGAAAACAGCATATGCCCACCCAGGTGCTCATTGGCAGGCTTCTGCAATGGGCCAAGCTTCCCAAAGCCTCCTCATCCCTCCTTCTCACTTGCTTGTACCATTTCAGGCCTCCTTGCCTGCCTCCCCTAGTTGATATTTCTGTCTACTGCTTGATAGAGTGCTTTGTCTCTTCTCTGTCTTTTCAGTCGTTGGTCCTTGGGTAAGCTGTCACTGCTATTTTTTCCTTTCTTCATCTCTGATATCCTCTGTTTCCCACTATTTGAGTAAGAGCAGCCATTTTTACTGGGAGTCATCTATCAGGCCGGCATCAGTGCCATGGGTTATGTACGCTGTGCAAGAATGCTTAACACTCTGTAATTGGCAGCTAAGCACAGGAAGACTTATACAGAAAACTTCTATATGCCTGGCCATATAATAAACTCTCTGAGGGAAAACACTATATTTTATGTATTTTTTTTCTCCCTAAGTTCCCTAGCACTGGGCACATAGGTATCACTGATCTGATAGACAGGATTGAGGTAAGAAAGAATAGACATACCTGATCTATATTTTGCAATTGAAGTGTTTATAGTTACTTAGTAGTTTTGTTAAAATAAATTTATTATTTTTGACAGATTATAAAAATGATACATTCTTAGGGCCTGCAAGATAGCTCAGCAGACTAAGTGCCTGCTTTGGAAAGTGCAGGGACCAAGGTTCCATACCAGGCCCCACATGCCACGCCTGCCCCAACCCCGGGGCCCGCTGAGCCAGCGACAGTGTCCAGGCGTGGTGGCATACTCCTGTAATCCCAGCGCTGGGGAGGAAGAAAACAGGAGGATCACTATGAGTCCAAGCTGCTTATTGAGACCCTGTACCAAATACATAAGTAACAAATAAAATAAAATAAAATGATACATCCTCATGTAGAAAATTCATCCCACACTTGAAAAACAGAACAAAACAGAAACAGTCACTCTAATCACCTCTCTTAGAAGGAATCGCTGGCAATGTCCTCTGCATCCTTTCTACCGTCCTTTTCTTTCACTGGTCTGTCCAAAGTTTCTCACAGTCCTTATAGAGCTCACATTATTATAGGAGACACATGGCGGGAAAGCAGGTAAAAGCAGGCATATATGTGGGAATGACTTTTGTTCTCCACTCAAGAATTTGTAATAATGATCTTTTTTTTTTTTTTTTTTTTGCTCCACATGCCCTCAGGCCTCGT